>CAKNYM010050270.1:158139-191313 GCA_932195095.1 Andricus curvator
AGTTCCATGAAGGTTTCTTTTGCAATTTTTCCCGTAGAATCGATTGCTGCTATTAGTTTTTCGAAATGAAGAAATTTTTGGTAATTTGTTTAAATAACTTTTTATAAACAATTTCAAATGTCAAAAGAAAAAACAGGGGTAATTTTTTTTTTTTTTTGGCTACGCCATTGATGCAGTAGTTAGTTTGAGGCTATCTCGACTAGATTCGGCTTGGGTTTTAATGGGTTTTAACCAGAAGTATCACAGTGGTGTAGGCAGGCCCTACTCCAAGAACGCTGGTTATACAGGGAAAGTATTAGTAGCTTAGAAGGGTGTAGCTCCATGTATAAGGGGCCACGCATGCAAAGCCGTCAAGGGTATGGATGCGATTTTGGTTCCTGAGCTCTGCTTCAGTGATCCTAACGTTATTAAGGCGAAACAGAAGGTCAAAAGCGGAGAAATACTGGCGGTGTATATCGCCTCAGCTTATTGCCCGAGACACGCTGAGGGGCTCCCATCTCCTAGAGAGGTCGAGTCTTCAATTCAGCACTGCTTAAAGAATACGATTCCTTTGCTGTTGGATTGTGACGTAAACTCCCACCATATAGTGTGAGGGAGCACAAACATCAAAGAGAGAGAAAGAAATGCAATTGTATACCTAGCAGGTACTGAGCTGGAGATCTTAAATTGTGGCAATACTCTCATATTACAGAACAAAAGCAGGAATGAGGTTTCTCATTTAACTCTATGCTCAAGAGAACTGATGAGCAAGATTGTGGGCTAGAAATTTACTTACAATATTTGTATTGTATTTTATTACTCTCCCTTTTACGGGTTTGAGGGCTCCGTTCCCTTTACATCTTTTGCAATTTCACTTAACCACTATGCCTTATGCTTAACTCAACCTGACCTAACCTTCTAATCGCTTCGCTTTCTTATTATTTACTAACTCTTACATATTCACACTCATATTTACCAATCTTTACACTCATTCATGCCTTCTCGCATACTGAAACGTACCAGCCTGGACCACCTGCACTCCTTTTTTAACTTTCCTAAATATTCTGGGACCCCATCCATCTGAACCAATTTATACCATTTATTGTATTTTGACTCCATAATCTTTTTTCACCTCTTCTCTTCCTGCTCCTTGATCATTTCTTCTTCTACTGCCTGCCATTCCCTCCCGTGTATCCTCTCATCTCTCTATTTAATATTTCCTGCAGGCATACTTGAGCAACTTTGCTACCCTCACCACTCTTAAGTTTCTCTTCAAAATTCCAGACCCTTTTCCTCTGACTTATCACCAATTTCTCTCTCCCTGTTTCTTCTCTCAACATATATCCTGGGCAGTTCTAGCTCACTCCCATAACCCATCTCAGATATCTCTTTTGCATGTTTTCTACTTTTTTGTACTCCTTCCACTCCAATCTCCACTCCATAACACATCACAGACCATACCAGTGAATCAAACAGCCATACTCTCATCTTCCAGTCCTCTTTGAATCTTCTTTTTCCAATCCCCCACACTTGACCCATCACCTTCCTTGTACTTTCTATCCTTTTTTTCACTTGCAGATCATTTCCACCTCCCGCTTCGAACCAGAATCCTAAATAACAAAATTCCTCTACCATTTCCACCATTTCTGAATTTATCTTCCATCCATACTTTACTTCATTCTTTCTCTTCCTTAAACATACTATCTTTGTCTTCGTCACATTAATTGTCAGGTCTTTCTCTCACACATACTCTTCTAATCCTTTTATTAGCAAGTTCATTCCTCTTTCATTTTCTGCCAGGAGCACCACATCGTCCGCGTACGCTAACGAGTATATTCTCTTATTTCCTAGAATACTAACAATATACTAAACAACAACGGACTTAGCGGGCACCCTTGCCTGAGACCCCTCCCTGTCGAGAACTCCTCTCCTTTCTGTTCCCCGATCCTCACCCTTGTCTTCGTCTCCGTAAAGACCTCCTTTAACCTCTCAATCAGCTCTTCGTCCACCTCCCTTTCTTCCATTGCCTTTCACAAAACTTTCCTATTCACCGATTCAAAAGCTGCCTTAAAATCTACGAAAAGTGCTACCAGTTTTCCTTTTTTCTGTCCCAGATTCTAGTGGGGAAAAATCCACATTTTTGTTGGGAAAAATCTTTTTCCCCAAGATTTGGGGAAATTTTCCTAAAATTTCTTATAATTCACTAACAAATTGGGGAAAATTCCCTAAAATTTAGGAAATTAGATAATACCTACAATTTTTGGTGAAATTTCCCTCAACATATGGTAATTCATACAAAAGTTTGGGAATATTCCCTACAATTTGCGGAATTGAATGATTCTTACTGAATGTAGGGTATCGTTCCAAAAATAATGTTTGATTTGCCACGTAGATTGGGTAAATTTTCCAAAAATTCTTAAAGTATTACCGTATGTTCAAAAAGATATTTTGCCCTAAAATATTTGATAAACTAGCACAATATTTTGAATGATTTTACACATTTTTTGGAGAAAAGGTTTATTAATTTTATAGTCAAATCATGGATTCCTTATCATAAATTTTTGTTATTCACGTCAAAATTCAATAAACAATTTGCATGTTACATGCAAAAAATGTATTCATCGTTATTAATTGAAATTTTGGTTTGCAGTACTTTCCTTTTAATAAGTGTTAATATTTAAATCTTGTTGCTCTGAGCTGGTAGTTCGGGAGAAAATCCGCCAGGGCGCGACGTGCCGCCTCTCTCGCAACATAAATGACGCCACGACTGTATAAGAGAGCAGTCGATGCAAAGCAAAGCATACTTACCTGGAGCAGAGGCTGCCGTGATCAACAAGGCGTTTTCTTTAGCGCTAGGCTCTTCCAATGCTACGGTCGAGCTGAACCTTGCTTTTTTAAATTAATATTCCACAAATTTTGGGGAATTTCAAGTTATTACACAAAATCGTTCCGCCTCGGGGAAAATTCCCTAAATTTGTAATAAAATTCTACAAAATTTAGTGAATTTTCCCTACTACGCCTTAGGGAAAATTCTGTGCATTTTCAGTAAGATTCCACAAAAATGTAGGAAATTTCCCCAAATCTGTTTTAGGGAAAATTCCAAAATTTCTTCTTTAATATTTCACAAATTATTTTAGGGAATTTTCCCCAAGGCGGAGTAGGGAAAATTCCCGAATTTAGGTGTATATTACTTCCACACGATTTTGGGGAGAATTCCCTCGAAAATTTTTTACAGTGTAGTTCCACACGAAAATGTTATCCACTGTCCCCATCCTCTTCCTGAATCCTGTTTGATTGTGTGGAATACTTCCTTTCTCTTCTACCTGTTCTTCTAATCTCTTCCTAAGCACCTCCAAGTATATTTTATACGTTACTGGCATGAGAGTGATTCCTCTACAATCTTCCACTTTTCTACCCCCTCCTATCTTTAATGAAGGAACTACCAATCCTGTTCTCCACTCCTTCGGCCAACCTTCCCCTCTTCATACTCTATTACATACTTTCCAAATATCTTCTCTAACCCTTCTTCCGCCAAACTTCAACGCTTCATTCTCCATCCCATCCTCTCCTGTCGCCTTGTTTCTTTTTAACTTATCAATTGCTTGATTCACCTCCTCTCTAGTCAACTCATTTCCACCTTCCATGTCTCTCTCCTTGATCTTTCTACCTTCCCCCCTCATCTTGCTATCCACCCCTCCTAGCAACTTTTTGAAATATAGACACAGAGAACGTGTTTAGATGGAAATGAAAATTCCTTTTTGTGTTAAAAACCTAGTATTTATATTGAGACACATTCTGAAGCACAGAATTCTGGTCAAAGTCAAGGATGAAAAAAAAACAGGTATCATATACTAGATAACTACCCAATGGAAAATTGACTACTAACGCAGTACTGCGCCAGTACGGGGGCGCAGTACTGACCGCCAGTACTGGCAGGACCTTGGGATGATAAATATGTTCGGTACTGGCTGCCAGTACTGCACCAGTGCTGGCGGACAGTACAGGCGCAGTACTAGAAATGAAGTTTAGACAGAGTTAAACCGACGCTCGTTTAAATTTATAACAAGAAGAGGCCTGCACAAGATGTGTGGACTATAATATCGCTTAAAGGCTAGATGAGCTTTATTTTTCGTATGAATTTCGATACAGTTATTATTTTTTGGCTGAGCCGAAAACACGCAATTATTTAAAATCGAAAATGGCTAGTGCTGAATAGCGCAACAGTACTGCGACATAGAACATAATGCATTAGGAAACCCAATTGAGAAAGTCTGTGTCACTGAGGTTAGAGATATAATTAAGAACTTAAAAAACGGTAAGGCTGCTGGTATAGACAGTATTAGCGCTGAAATGCTTAAATACGGTGGCAAGTACATACCGCACAGGTTGTGCGAATTGATAAATTTATGTATCCAGATGGGAGAAGTCCCAGACGATTCGAGAAAAGCGATTATCTTACCAATGTACAAAAGAAAGGGAAATAAAAGCAACTGCAATAATTACAGAGGTATCAGCTTATTAAGTATCGTGAGTAAAATATACTCAAAAATACTTATTCGTAGGGTAATGAAAATAACAGAATAAAAGATATGGGAAGTCCAAAGTGGATTTATGCCAGGAAGATCATGTACAGATCAAATATTCAGCTTAAGGCAGATCACAGAAAAAAGTTTGAGAGTAGGAAAGAGAGTTTTCTGAGCATTTGTTGACCTAGAAAAAGCATTTGACAAGGTAAATAGAAGTAAACTTTGGAAAGACCTTAAAGAGTACGGAATCAATGGATGGCTCCTACAAGCAATAAAAACAATATATACAGGTAGTAAAGCGAGTGTAAGGGTTAATAGGAAATTGAGTGACTGGTTCGATATTATGCAAGGCGTGAAACAAGGATGCGTTATGTCCTCATGGCTATTTATCATATTTATGGAAAAGTGTCTAAGAATGGTCCTCTTCGACGAAGAAGGTGTCGATCTCGAGACAGTGAGGGTACGTGGGTTAGCTTTCGCAGATGACAAGATTGTTATGGCAGAATCAATAGAGGACTTGCAAAGAATGTTGAATAAACTGAATACAAGCGTGAAGAACATAGGCCTCAAAATTAACGGAAATAATACAAAAATCATGGTGTCTGGAGTGAAAAGTGAGAAAACAATATGCAAAATTGTCCTAAATGATGAGAGATTAGAGCAAGTTGATAAGTACGTATATCTGGGTAGCCTATTACCTAGCGATGGAAAGATAGATGGGGAATTAGATAGGCGCATAAATGAGGGCAAGAAGGTTATCGGTAGAGCATGGCCCATTCTCAGAAGTAAAGACATCAAAAAAGCTAAAATGACAATACATAGTTTTATATTTGTACCGACTGTACTTACGGCAGCGAGACATGGACCTGTCAAGAAAAGGACAAAAGTTAAATTAACGCGATTGGCATGAAACCTCTTCGCACAATATGCGGAAAAACACTGATGGACAAAGTCCGAAACGAGATAATCCTCAAAGAATGTGGTGCAAAAGAGACAATAGTTGACACATGAGGAAGAAATCAGTTAAGATGGTTCGCACATGTTGAAAGAATGAAAGATGAACGGCTAACGAAACAAGTGTATAAAGGTAAAGTAAATGGCAGAATGCCCAGAGGTAGACCGCCAAAAGAATGATTAGAATCTGTAAATGAGACACTAATCCGAAGAGATATAAGAACCCATAGAAACACGAGAGCTTGCATAAAAAAATGCATGGACGTGAAGGAAGCTAGAGTAGTATGCCAGGACAGAAAAGTGTGGCGACAACTTGTTTGTAAACAGAGTGACAATAGAGTGAATGACGCCTGAAACAAAGACCTTGGATACTAAATACGCCCAAGTGGGGAACCACACATAACAATTTTGTGAGGCTCTTCACCTGGGGTGATCGCTAGAGAGATTGATCAGCAACGTGGGTCGGAGCAGTGTTGTGGAATGAACGTGTCATTTGAATAACTAACACCAGAATTCCAGATCAATCTAAAATATCTGTACCTGACACCTATATACCTATCTACCTTATACCTATATACCCACCATACACACTACTATTTTCCAACCGAGCAAGTCACGCCTACCCCGAAAGGGAAATGGCTTAATGGTATAATAATAATAATAATATATTTTACCTGAAAAAAAGCAGGAGAAACATTTTATCTCACTGAATTTTCGACAAATTTTAATATTTTGAAGTATTAATTTGTTTATTATAAATACTCGTAGATGTTTACACGAATTAAAATTTTTTTAACAATTTTAATTTGTTTAAACATTTAAGAGTATTCTTAAAAAGCAAAGTAGAACATAAAAATATTTTCATCTTTCGAAAAATAGCAACAATAAAAAATGTAAACAAAAAAATTGTTTGAAAAATTCAAATTTGTTTGAACATCTACGAGTATTCATAATAAAAAAATTGGTACTTAAAAATATTCAAAAATTGGTCGAAAATTTAGTGAGATACAATGTTTCTCCTGCTTTGTTTTAGGTAAAATATATACTTGAAAAAAGACGTATTATTTAAATAATTGTAAAATCATTTAAAAAAATTATTTTATTGTTATCATTGATTTACTAACTCATAAAGTCTAGAAAATACGTTCATTTCGCGAGTTAACTGAAAGAAACCAAATATTTAAACAAATTCATATTGTTTAAACAATTGAATATTAGTTAAAAAATGATTAAGTATTCTTAAATTACCGATTAATGATTATTTATTTTTAAGAAACTTTTAAGAAGCGTCAATAAAGCGCAATATTACGTAAAATTCAAATTTGTCACTTATGGGGTTTTCTTTGGGGACCCATAAGAGTGGCTTGAAATTATTCAACCTCAAAATTTATTATTGATTCGTATTCTCTGGCGAATTCTGAACAATATACTGAAACACGGAATTATTTGTAACATATTATCGCGTTTAAATATTAGATTTACAAAAATCTGACTTTTTCCCATGTTAAATCAATGGGAAACTTCATGGTCTTTGCGCCACCCCTAAATATTAACCGATTTTGCTCAAATTTGGAGATTTTATTTTTGAAAAAAAGTGGGGGGGGGTTGAGAGCAGAGAAATTAAAAAAAAATCCACGAAGTATAAATAAGAACCACCCTTATGTACTATCTTGAATTTAGTAAATTTTTGAGGCACAGGAAAGGATTTAAAGAATTGAAGAAATAACTTTTTATTAACGAGTTAATATTTTTCTAAATTAAAAGCATTTTATTTCCTGTTGTACAAAGTATTATGCAAAAATCCAACCACATGAACCTTTTTGAATGGGATCAGGGACCTTATTTTATTGATACTTGTTTTGGTGTCAACATAGATACGTGCTTTTTTGTCACACATGCACTGAAAAATGGTTACTTGTACCAAGTGAATTTTACTTGGCTGAAGTAAGAGAAACTGGAAAACGGGAAACAATGCACGTTGGGAAGCTGTATAACTTATGTGTACCTGAAACAAAGAAAAACGGATGCGATGCAGCCGAGTGATAGGAAGTGGGGAGTTAAAAAACGATCTCGAACTATGGTTAGAAGTAGATAGTGAATCACATGGTACCCATTGAGTCGGGCTGATTATGAATGAAATATCACATCAGCATGTGAAGAAGCATAAATTTATATATCCCAGATTGTTGTGGGTCAGAATGAAAGTGGCAATCAGAAGATAATTTATCAAATCGAGCTACACTTCAGTTGATGGTGGACGAAATGAATTAAAAGACGCCATCTGGTTCCTTTTAAATGGCACTATAGTACTTGCGATCATGAGGAATGAATCATGCTACTGAGAAATATGAATAGATGGGTTGGATTCCAACGAGAGGGGACGGACAGGGTGCAATTACTACAAGTACTTGGTTAAGGCACAAAATAATCCACTTGTCCACTTGGTCGAGAGGTGAAAGTCACAGTATGATTGACTTTGTGGTTGCGGGTGAAAGATTCTAGTAAAAGATACAAGGGTATAATTATTATTCTCATGCAAGGCTGGTCCGTTTAAGTCCCTTAGCACTGCGGTGAAAACTTATTTTACTGTGCCTTTTTAATTTAAAACCCCGGTGAAACAGAGACCATACACTGGTCACCCTCGCTGCTAAAGTATCATTTAAGTCCTTCAGCATGTGTTCATATACCGTCAGACGACTCCACTTCACTGGGTATTACCTGTGAAAATTTTTCTTTCACTCAGATGGGCTTAAACTCACTGTATGAATTCAATTACAACCAGTGATAACTCGCAGCTGCATCTAAATTTATTAGAAGTACTTGCATTTGCCTAGACGTTTGACCAGGGAAAAGTAAAACTGCAGAAAACGACTTCCTGAATACAGCCAGTTTTTTTATAGTTAATTTTGAAGGCAAACATTCGAACCTACCCATCGAATGCATACACATTAGTTGAAACGCAACGAATACACACAACCCGGTTGTACGTCGTAGATTGTCACCCAGACTGTTAGAAAAATCTCTACTAAATTTAGTATACATGTAATGGAAGCAAGAATGCATAACATGCAATTAAATTTAGTATACCAGCGTACAGTAAATTGAGTATATTCATACTGAATTTAGTATAGAAGTATATGAAATTTAGTATACGCGTGTACTAAATTCAGTATAAAGATACTAAATTTAGTGTACGCTGGTATACTAAATTTAATTTCATGTTGTGCATTTTTGCTTCCATTACATGTATACTAAATTTAGTAGAGATTTTTCTAACAGTGCAACCGAGTACTATCCGCGCTCAAAATGGCTTGACATCTGGACTCTTCCCGACTCGAGATTCACCTCGCAGCGAATGCCATCGGTAAAATACAAGGGTAATGAGAGGTTCTAAATGTGGAACGGATTAGTCTCAACCTGTTAGGCTCAAAAATGAACTTACGTCAAGGATGAAGAAGAAAGATAACTAAAAAGTCGAAACAGACGCAAGTCGAGATAGACAATTTATGCAAATAGATAGGGCAATTTGGAAGACGCTAATACGCAATAAACATATAGAGGGCGCATGAACTATGCTCCAGTAAATCATTGTTTGGAGTGCGACTGAAACGTGTGGTACGTCTGCTGTAGGAAGAATGACTAGTAATGTTTGGTGGAATGATTAAATCCACTTAGCTTGTAAGGAAAAGAAGCAAGCGTATTTAAGAAAATTGAATATTACGGACCTTAGCGACGTCGAGAGAATTAGGCTAGAAATTGAATATAGGGACAGAAACAGAAAAGTAAAAATACTAGTTGAGGAGAGTAAGCGTAAAATCAAAGTGGAAGAAGAGACGGAAATGCAATTCGATTTTGAAGGAAGTAAGAAACTATTTTGGAAATTGGCCAAGGTCGTTTTGAAAGGAAGGAGTAGTACAGAGTTAGTCGGCATCAGGAATAGCAAGGAATAGCAAGGAATAGCAAGGGTCAAAAGAATCTGTGCCTCTGAGATTAGGGATATAATCAAAACTTAAAGAATGGTAAAGCTACTGGTGCATATGGTATTAACGATATAATGCTTAAAACCGGTTGCGAGTATTTACCTGAAAGGCTGAGTGAATTGATAAATATATGTATCGAGAAGCGGAAAGTTCCTGATAAGTGGAAAAAGGCGATTATTGTTCCGATTTACAAAGGAAAGGGTGATGAAGGTAAATCGAACAATTACAGAGGTTTCAGTTTACTAAGTACCGCAGGCAAAATATATTCAAAAATACTTATTCGTAGGGTAATGAAAATAACAGAAGAAAAGATCTGGGAAGTCCAATGTGGATTTATGCCGGGAAGCTCATGTGCAGGTTAGATATTTAGCTTGAGACAGATCACAGCAAAAAGTTTAGGAGCAAACAAAAAAGTTGTCCAGAAGGAATATGGAGTCAATAGTTGGTTCCCAAAAGCACTTTAAACAATATATGCAGGTAGTAAAGCGAGTTTAAGGGTAAATGAACAACTGAGTGATTGGTTTGGTATGAGACAAGGTGTTAAGCAAGGATGCGTTATGTCCTCTTGTCTGTTTATTATATTCATAAATAAGTGCCTAAGAATAGCTCTCTTCAAGGAAGAAGGTGTGAATCTCGGGACAGTGACGGTACGTATAGGCAAACGTTCGCAAATGATCAGGTCGTTACGGCAGAATCAGTCGAGGGCTTGCAGAAAATGTTGAGCAGACTGAATACTAGCATGAAGAACATGGGCTTTAAAACTAATGGAAATAAAACAAAAATTATGATGTTTGAAGAAAAGGACGAGAATAAGATAAAGGGAGGATACAACAAGTTGATAATTACGTTTATATTAGAAGTTTAATTACTCTTGGCGGAAAGATTAATGAAGAAATAGCCAGGTGTGTAAATTAGGGTAGGAAGGTTATTGGCAGTGTAGGAGCTATTACCAGAAGTTCAAATATAACAAATGAAGCTAAAATTACAATATATAATTTTGTTCTTGTACCCACCGTAATGTACGGTAGCGAGACCTACGAAGAAAATGATAAGGGTAAAGTTAACGCGGTTGAAATGCAATTCCTGCATAATGTGTGCGAAAAAAAAACAATACACAAAGTCAGTAAGTAATGAGAGGATTCTCAAAGAATGTGATATAGAGGAAACACTGTTTGACAAGACAAGAGTGAAAGAAGAAAATTGGCATGAGAGGAAATCCTTTCACAGTTAAAGGATTGTCGTTTCAAATGCTATCCTTTAAGTGTGAAAGGATTTCCTTTGATCTTGAAGTGAAATCTTGAATGTAAATATAAAATCGATGCTTTACAAAATCATTTCATAAAGAACGTCTTACGAAGTTTCGATTGCCAGAAGCAATAAATAAAATGTGTACTTCGATTGTCAAAAGCGTAAAAATCAATGAAAAGTGAGGTTATGCGGATCAAAAATTGTTCTTTCAGTATACGTACCTTCCAAAGTTTTCGCGTCAAAATCTGAGATACCTAATTTTTTGAAGAAATCCATTTTGGACATCATTTCGCTCGTTTTTTCACTCACTTTATCAATTAATAAATAAATCGTGCTGTGAAAAAATGCACTTATGCGCAGGCGCACTTTCCTTGATAGCCAACGAATGAAATCCTTTAATAGTTAAAGGAATTCTTTTCAAAGTCAAAAGAAATCGTTCATCAGTAAAACTACTTCCGTTTTGCATTTATCGGATAAGTCTTTGAACAGTGAAACGATTTTATTGATGGACAAAAGAAATCTGCTTAATTTCAAAGGCCGCATTCTGAAAGGAACGTAATTTTACTGTTAATAGACTTTTTCTTAGAGTGCAGAGGCAGAGCGAGGAAAAAATGGTGAAAATGTGTAAATGGGACTCTAAGGCGAAAAGATATAAGAATCCATAGAAACGCAGGAGCTTTTATGAGGGAATTTATGGACGTAAAGGAAGCTAAAGTTGTATGCCATGACAGGTAAGTGTGAAAAAATAGTTTTTAAGAAATGTGTGATGAAGAGTGTCAGCGGAATGAGAGACGCCTGGAACGAAAGTCCTTTACTTAGTGGATCTGATTAGAGTGAATAGTACGGATGGTACTATGTGATGATCAGTAAGTTTGTGCATTTTTATGTGATCTACGAAACATGATGACTTTTTGAAATACTTCGCTTGGGTTGATTGCTAGAGAGATTAATCAACGACCTGGGTTGAAGCAGTTTTGCGGAACGTGTTGCTAAGATAAGCAACACAGAAATGATAAATTCAGCTGAAAATCTCCCCCCCCCCCCCGCCCCTTATGCCTATTCCTACACTTCTTTCTCTCATTTTTTTCATATGAACTCCTTGAACTCCGGCTAGAACCGAGTCAGTTACGCTTACTTCGAAAGGGATTTGGCATAATGGTATAATAATGATGAAAAATAAATAGGGTTCAAGTAATAGTACATTGTTAACCGAGTAGAGGTTAACAATGCGCGTTAAACAATGCGAGCTGGGAATAGACTAGTCCCCCCACGCGGTTCACATATTATTTTCTTTACATACCGCGAAGGAGAATGCCTAATATTTCCTAGCTTTCCCGTCACCAGTGTGGAAAAGTAAGTTTTATCACAAGGACTCATCATCGATAGTGGAATCGATCACTCTGACTGTTTCCCACCAGGGTCCCAAAATCGCATTTCCCGCGCGGGTATTAAAGAAATGCATTTACTTGGTTCCAAAGATTTTTTCAGTATGGGAGATTCAGATATTATCTCCCTAAAGTTGCCGTAACAGGAAACATTCCGGCGTTCTTTTTCCACCCTGACAACGATTTCTCTTTCATTATCCTCATATTCAAGTGCTATATGGCCCGCAATTTGACTGGTGAATCGTGCTGAAACGTCTGCTCGGTAGAATAATACTGCACAGCGCTATGCGTGGTAGAAAACTATTGCGCAGTCATAAACATAATCATTCAGCCGCTTATTTTGCAATAATCATTATTCGCTGCTATTGATGGCTAAAACCATCAATATTATTGTCGTCAGGCTACAGACAGAAATACCGACAGACAGGCATGTTCGTAAAAAACCTTTCTTTCTGAATAATAACTAGGAAATCATTGTGTCGCATCATTTTTGCTTGATAATACATAAAATAATTGCATTTTGAGTTCTTGCAGGTCAAATAACCTATAATTTAATATTACAAATGTGGGATTTGGTATGTCTTTCCCCCTTGTCTCACACGTAATACTTAGTATAACTCTTAAAGTTTTATAGCGAAACATTTTCTATTGCGCACATGAGCGCATTTGTGGCGCAATTCAGTGGGCTACAAAAAAACTTGTTTGTCTTGTCTTATATCCACCACTGGGACTAATTGGGTAATTCTTTAAGAAAACTGAAAAACACATTTCCCCGTGTTTTCCAGAATAAGATAATAATTTTTTTTTTAAATATCGTATTTGTGTTTTGTTTTGGACAAACAAGCTTCACAATTAAAATAGGTACTTATAACAAAGCATACTTTTTTTTAAATCAGAAAAATACGCATCCCCTAATTTCGTCTTAAAAATACAATTTTCGGTAGCTTAGAGTTTCTACGACTTTAAGTGTAATAAATTACCTAATTTGAAAACAATGCGATCATGGTATAAATACAGGCTGCCACTACGAGATAATGCCAGTTGACGCAGTCAAGGTGTAAAAATGTGTTCACTTAAGATTTTTTCTTTGCTCAGCCTGATTCTTCTCCTGCTTTCTGCAAGTGTCTATTCAGATTGTGGGATCGATAATACTACTTGTGAACATAATCATGAATGCTGTCTGGGATATAAGTGTTTGTGGGCTTTTATAAGTCTGTATCAGTGCTCAAAGGTTGAATAGAAGAATTTATTTGTGGATCCTATCAGGTAACGATTCTTAATTTTTAGAGCTGACTCAAACTGCCGTCTAAATTAAGAAGATATGTGTACATAAATTAAATTATCGCCAAAGTTAACCAGAAACAATTCCAGAAGTGATTTTTAAGTGAACCATTTTTCATTATACATTTTTGGTCTTTTAAATAAAAAATGCAAATATTTAATGTACCATGTCCGATTTGCTCTCATGTAAGCATAATATGATCAATATTTGCATTTTCTTACTTTTTAAAACTAATTAGAGGTTTACTTTCGAATATCGCGCACCTCCGATTTTTCTGGAACTCACTACACTCATGTATTTTGACACGCTGATTACGAATATTATAGTGCAAAATGGCACCAATTTGATTTTGAAGGTGAAAGCAATTGAAAACCTATATTATAAGAAGTTTTTTTGCGGAATATTATTCTTATATAGTATTTATAGTTTTTATTATCGACCAAAGAAAAATTTGTAATGAAAAAATGTTCTTACTCAGAAATTTTTATAAATGAAATATAGAGTCAAAACAGTTTTACAATTTTTTTTGTAAAATTATAACTGTTGATTCTACATGGGTTATATATTCCTTTAGTGCAAAAGGTTATGCAAAAATTATATTACTGGACTTTTTTCACATAACTTTCTCCTCGGATGATGTTAGGATATTTTTTATATGTAATTAAAAAAATCGTGGGAGCGCTTTTTTCATAAAAACAATTTTTTTCTTATTTTTTGTATTTTTGAATTTTATATATAATAGGATTCTTTTTTATCAAAAGCTGAGTTAAAAATTATTATGAAATTTTGTTCCAAAATGAGAACTGTATAATCTACAGAGGTTTTCATATATAAAAAAAACATTTTTTTCATCACCGGTTGATCTCAGGTTGTAATTAAATGATGCTGGTATGATTTTAAAAATAAAATAAAAATTAATAAAAAAATCTGCCGGCTTCGTGGGCGCATTCTCATCGTGCGCCGGGCGCGCGGCTCGCAAATTTGAGCGCGCCTAGGGCGCGCGACTGTTGATGCTCGAGCTTCGCGCTCGATAATATATTTACCTCGCGCTACGCGCTCGGTCTTTGTATTTCCCCCACATTTGTGCGCAGGCCTTTTAAAACTGAAAGTCAAAGCATCGACAACTGTAATTTGGTGATTGTGAATTCTCTGTAGTTAAAGCTCCTTCAGCTTTAACGAACATATTCTTATCACGTATCTCGTGCTTCGCTCTCGATTTTGTCCAAAATGCAAACTTTTCTACATTATGTTCAACTCTATCATATCAAGTGTATATTATATTTATTTCTGTACCTCGGTCTGGGGCTACTTATTCAGATATTACAAAATGAAGTATAAATTTTATTTTTAATGATTACTTCAATATTTGTTTCTTATTTTGCATTAAATTTCATTCTCGACTACCCTGGAAAATCGTATCATTGCAGTAAATTTATATTATTACAATTCATAGTATGCATTGGTATTGAAACAAAAGTATTATCATTGTCTTGCTTTTGTAATTAGACTGAAGTGCGCAACCTATTAAAAAAAATTGTTATTAAAAATTTTATTGCAACTTGTGTCGTCTTTCCATAAATTTAATTTCTTTATTTTCAATGTTATTTTTTACGATTTAACCTACGAAAAAGCATCCTAGCGTTAGGTGATTCTAGGCTTCGTAGATACTCATTATTTAGGCGAAAAATTTTGTTGAATATAATGTTATTGTAGCTTGTGTCCTTTTTCCAAAAAGTTATTTTTTTTTTACTTTAAATATATTTTCATAACAAGAGTTTATAATAAATTTGTAGATATTTTTTGGTTGAATAACTTTTGTCTTTTAATTTTTTTCGTCTCTCTTGTCGTTTTTCCAGAAATTTTTAATCTTTTATTCTTAATCATATTTTTTACGATTAAAAAAAAAATCTACTGGTCCTATATAAAAATTATTCATAACAAATTTGTAGATCCTTTTTGGGTAAACAACTTTTGTCTATTAATTTTTTTTCGTACCTTATTTTTTTTATTGTTATTTTTTACGTTTTAAACAAAACAACACGTCCCATCAAAAAATTATTAATAACAAATTTGGGTGAGTTTTCACTTTTTTTTTTGGAGAGCAACTTTTGTCTATTCATTTTTTTCATAGCTTGTGTCGTTTGTCAAAAAATTCAATTCGTTTATTTTTAATGTTGTTTTTTACGAATAAAACAAAAACTAAGTGACGCATAAAAAAGTGATCAATAACAAATTTTTAGATATGTTTTGGATGCACGATTTTTGTTGATTCATTTTTTTTCGTATCTTGCATAGTTTGACCGCAAAATGGAATTTTTGATTTTTCATTATTTTTTGTGCGATCAAAATTTAAATTTCCGATTTTTCGAAAAAATTCAAACACTTGTTATGATAATCTTGTAAGGCTTTCGAAAAGCAACGTTTTTCTTTTTTTTCTGACTTTTTTACATATCGTGCGTTGTTTGGCTTAAAATGTTTATTTTTTTATTTTTTTTTTTATTTTGAGAATTCTATAACTCTGATAATTTTCTTTTCATTGAAAAAAGTCATCAAGATCAATTTTTAGAGTTTCTAAGTAATATGAATAGCCGTCCATAGAACTTTTGAATCTTAAAAGAAAATGTTCTCAAACATTTTCAAAATGTTCTAACTTCTTCAATTTTTATCAAAAATATCTGACTAACGGACACGTCTTTTCCTTTTACTCCTTTAAAAAATGTGCCAAAGCAAAATCAAATCCAAGTAGTCTTTCAAAAGTTATCCGATAGGCAGACGACAACGACGACGATAATAACGGCCACAACATCGAGAACGACAGACAAACGCCGACGTAAAAACCTTTTTTTTCTGACTCAGGGGTACTCAAAACGTCGACATTTGATGGAATCCGCGAAAGTCATTTTTTCACATAAAACCAATACCTTCTCATTGAGATGAGAATTTATTAAAAACTGAAAATTTTGTTTTCGGAAATTCTGTTGTTGTTGGAATGTACTTTTATGGCTACATGAAACAGTGCCCAATAAATATCATCAAACTTCAAAGACCTTTTGGTTAAAGTTGGTTGAGGCTCACCGTGTTGTCGATTCAATCAAAATAAATATACATTTTTGATTCTTGAAACTTTTCCTCTAGGATTGATAGTTTCAGAGAAAATCACTATTAAAATGTCTCGTTGGGGGCGGGAAGACACCCCTGTCACTGGTCCATGTAGAAATTGCGATCGGGATTTGGAAGGGCCCGGCTAGTTTTCCCTATTTCTGTTCGGGCGATGATCGGGGAAAATAGGGAGGGCCAGACTAGTCCTAACAGGAATACCCTTCAACC
Organism: Andricus curvator; assembly: GCA_932195095.1. NCBI lineage: Eukaryota > Metazoa > Arthropoda > Insecta > Hymenoptera > Cynipidae > Andricus > Andricus curvator. The sequence goes on from CAKNYM010050270.1 coordinate 174,821, forward strand.
GCCCGTCTAGACCCTCTGTTTTCCGGTACATTCATCATTCAGCTATGATATGAATATATGTGACAAAAGATTTGTCAACAACAAAATAAATAAGAATATTCAAATACACACCAATTGAAGGTCAATAACTTGAGAGGTTTATATTTCGGTAATTGAAAACCGTTTTTTGCATATATATTTATATCATACAACATCTGACTATTGAATGTTTGCACTCTACTCTGACAAATGATTTTTTTCATTATTTTTTACTGGGTTTCACATACACAGTACAAATTTAACTTTTTCCTCATATTTCACGTATTGAAAACAATTTTATCTTCATTTCGAACACAGTAAAAAGTTATTGTGAAAGGTGAAAAAATAAATTACCTAAATTCTTTTAGTTATATTCACATACCTCGCATTCAGTATATATAATAAATGGAATTCAACAAAACACTACTTGAACTTCATTTAATGAAAATTTACGTGGTGTTATTTTCATCAAAAACACGTTCTTATAAGTGTTAAACACTCGGATGCTTCCGATGAAAATAAATTTCAGTTTGCTGTCACGTGTTGTTGGGGCAGCCATTCGCCTGTTTACTAATGCATTATTTAGTTCATACACACTTCTGAAGATGGCACTGCATTATGTATACTGCAGCGCCATCTTCAGAAAGATTATATGGGGTATACTGACTAAGGCCCGACCAGTGCCTTACTAGCATTTTTTGTTTCTTTTATCTGAATCAGAAACCAACTAGAGCCTGGCTTAAATACAAGATTAGGGCCTAACTAGGTGCAAATAGTTTTTCTAGTCATAAGAAATACAAAATATTAGCAGTGCCTTGAAGGGTCCTGATTAGATCTTACTAGTTCAGTTGTTCTAGTGAGATTATGACTACTGCCCTTATTGAAACGGGAACAAATGGGACGGCTTCTACATAGGGGTCACAGAAAGAATGTTAGTCAAACACCTAACCTTTTCCAATATACAGGTATTCTAGGCTCTGACTTCAACTAAAAAGATGGCCGATACTGCACTGAAATCCGATACAATTTATGAAATTTAGCACTAATTTTCTCGGAAAATATCACTCGCGAAAAAAAGTGCGTGCAATAAAAAATATGTATCTTGATGTGATCTACAACCTTTATTTCAAACATTTTACAAAATTCTGCGTATTGACTGAGAGAAACACAAAAACCATGATTTCATAGATATATTATGGTTTTCATCATGAAAATAAAATTTGCACCCATTTTCACCACCATATTTATAATCAGAGCTTCAAGATACATAAGTATAGTCAATTAAAAAAAAATCGGAGGTAAGCGCTATTCGGAAGTTTATCCCAAATTAGAGCGGGGTGCCAGCGCCTGTGCTAACTGCTCTTACCCTATTTATGTTGAATTCCACTCTATTTTTTAAATATATGTCATTCAGATAAATAAATAAATTTAATCCTTCTTTTCATGTTTTTTGTAATTTTCTTTTTCAGGCATGAAGAAGCGTCTGTTATCTTTGCTCGTTTTGAACGTCTCAACTTAAAATTCGCAATTTTCTACCAAGGTACAAGGAATCTATGTTTCAGCGTTTATCAATTGTATCAAGCCAAAAGTTTTCCAATGAAATTGACATTAAAATGTAAAAGTTGATTGCCTCAGGAAATACTTTTCACTTCTGCCCTGTATAATTATAATTATACAATTGTTTATATTATACATCTGGCTTTCGTAAGACCGCGAACGAATAATATTGGCACATGTGCACTAAGAGATAATGAGTATTATAGCGTGAAGACACCTTGACAGAAAAATTGGCATGGTTGGTACAATGTACATGGTAGGGGCAAAGATGGGCTATATGAATACAAAATCTATAAATAATTATGATTGGAGTAGTTGGAAAGGGGTTACATTGTGAGGTCGGTAGACAAAATTTCCACCAATCATGCCACTATATACTGTCCGGTCGTCCATACGAATAGAGACTTCGTATCCAATATCCAGTTTATTCTAAATTGTGCACAATACAAATAAAAACTTTGTTTATCATTCAAATTGATTTACACAAACATAAAATTGCACTATCAACATAATCTATCCATACTCTTTATTTTTCTTTTTCTTCCAATTTATTTTTCGATTGATTCATAGTCTTAAGCCCATTTTTGTTCAATACAATATGTGAATGAAAATTCGTTAAGATATGATAAAAATTTAACTCTGCTCCCAATTATAAATTTAACAGATTTTTCTATTACTTCAATGTGAGTTACAGATGTCAACAATGAGAACAGAATATCAAGTTTATGTTGCATGAATCAGAAGAATTAAATCTTTCAATCGCAAAAAAAATATTTATCTTGTGAGCGCATCACTCAACAACAATCTTGTAACTATTAATTCAAAATGGATTTGATTATTTTTACAACAATAGGGTAAACAAACTTGTTCTACCAAACTAGCAAAAGTAAGTAGCAGATTGCCCAACAATATATTACTTTACATTTTTGCAATTTTTTAGAACAAGTCTTACAATTTTGATACTCATATTATCAACTGAATGTTGATGCCCAATATAGTTTTCAGAAAATACATCAACATCTATAGTCGATTCACTAATATGACTATTATTTAATTAAGTCGACAGTTCCTCACCTAAAAATGCATCATTATTTGGTAATCTGCAGACATCATTATAGGAAGGTTACTCTTTCTTTATAATTGATCCTTATTAGAGGACAGTTGATCCAATTCGCCTAAATAATTAATTTATATGCGAACATGGGGCAAAATGACGACAGGGGCAAAACGGGACAAGGATTATATCCCCTCTGTGGTGTGATGCCATCTACTGGAAATTGTACGAACTTCGTTTTGAGTCGTTTTTGAGATTTCTTATATCATTTTGTTATAGTTTTGTTGTTATTTTCCAAGTTATGAGACGCATGGATCGTTTTCGTATCCAGTTATAATTTTGACTGATTTTCAAATAGACGTAAGTAATACAAATGTTTGTTTAATTGTAATCGTTTCAGCACCCTTCTGTTGTGTACTTGATAGCCCTTCTTTTGCGTCGAGTTGAATGCGGGAAAAAAGTATTTTAGCATGAGAAATAAAATCCTAAAGCAAAATCTCCCGTTTTGCCCCTCCCTCTACTTTAAAATCTGCAAGTGCTTTTCCGTGATTCGCTGAGCTTTTTATTACATCACTCAATTGCTGTAGTGGTGATTCGTGCTCTGCGAACACTGCTTTCTCTCTTTCTCAATGTCGTTCCTTCTAACAGTTTCCTCCAACCAGTGAACTCTTCATTTTCGCGTCTTGCAGCACCTAATTGCGCCAAAAGTGAATGAACCTCATATTGCATCGATTCAAGATCTCTATTTTTGATACGATCTTGAAAATCATTCATTTTTTGAACTTAAATTAATAAAATAATTCAATCGCCACACAAGGTTTCACTCAATTCATGTCCAAATGCTCAACACTTCGATGCATGCACAAAACTTTTCAACACTTCCCAGTGGAAAATTTACCATTGGCCCGTGCTGGGCGCATGCTTGTGTCCCAATAATACTAATAGCTTCACAATATTAGCCGCCAGTATAGGGCTATCATGGGCTAAAGCTTAGAGTGATAATGACAATGCTCAGACTTGGCATCCATTCATGGTCCATGACTGGAAGCCAACATTGCCTAATGATCTAGAAAGCTCCTAATGAATGACCAATGATCGAAGTATGAGTGGGCCAAGCATGGACCAAGCTTGGAAAAAATTACCTACATAAAAAATTAATAATAATTAATTAATAATAACGAACAAAGTGTATGCATAAATAAAAACAGGCGTTCGGTATTTCAGTCGGCGAAACTCGCATTTATGTATATGACAGATTGTGAGTATCTCTCTCTCAAAATGCTGATCAGGTCTTCTCATGCGGAATAAGCGTCGGTCGTTCAATAGGACACGTGAAAAGACAAACAGGTATTAAAGGACAATAAAAAATGTCATTACGTTCCAATAAATACAACTTTGAGTTGGAGGACAACAAGAATTATTTAACCAATGACTGAACACAACAACATACGAAACTTATTAAGAGACACGTCCAGCTTTAGACGATATTAAAAATACTTAAAAGTCAAATGTACTCTGCGGGGATATTGCACTCAAACAAAGTAACTCAGAAAATGCCTCGCTCCCATGGTGCACACGATATTTTCTTCTTACAGATATGTAGCTACTTACTTTAAGTAAGATACAGTGCAAATGTAGGATATTCAATAAACAAAAATTAGAATGTCCCATTTATATCCCGGAATATCCTGGGGACATCTTCGGATATCCAAATTTTCGTCTTGCAGGATGTAAATGAGATCACAGAACAAACGAAATGTAATCTTTACAGCGATTTCAGAGTAATCTTTACCTGCAACAAAAATTAACTTCACGTGTTAAAATTTACCCACCACATGGAAATTGGTTACCAGGTCAACTCTATTAAATCTTGTTTTGTTTCGATGCGAAAAAATTCCACTTTATCTACTTGAAAATTACCCGCAACAAAAATTGTCTTCTGGTTTTCTGTGACATGAATGGGCTATAAATAAAATAAATGGGATACGAGATAATGGATGATAGGAAGTGGTTTTCTTTTGCATTTAAAAATTTTAAAAAGAAAGTGTGACCTTGTATTTTTTTGCGCCTCCGAGGCGGATAGATAGACCTATTTTTGAACCTTTTATGAGCTACTAGTAACAATTTATGAAGTTTCAAAAAAATGCTTCTTTCCATTCATATGAGAGAAACTTGGTTGATATTAGGAATATTACAGTACTGTATCTGATAGATTTGCTTGCATTATCGAGACGCATCGATTTACGTATTAAAGAACCTTTCATGATCGCCCTTGATCTACCAATACCGTTTTTAATTTTTAAACAAACTTATTTATAATGTTTATATGAAGGGAACTTTTTTCATATTGAGAATATAACAGTGCTGTCTCTGACGTAATTGTTCGTGTTTACAAGACACTTCGGATGATGTTTTGAGGAACCCTTCATGACCATTCATGATCTATCTTATGGATCCTAAGTATCAGTTTTTTTTTGTTAGTGAAAATAAACCTCTCTCTATGAGGAAGCTGATTACGACTTTTGATAAACATCACATAAAGTATCAAAAACTCAAACTCTCACTCAATTTGACTGAGCGACCTTTTGCACACATTTTTTGGAAGGTTCTTTGTGTTTAGTATTCCGAAAAACTCCATGGTGCCGACTTTTTTAAACATCCTTTCACTTATTGAATTTTCTCAAGACTTGGTGGAATACTAAAATCTGATGAAAATTTTGTAGGCTAGTAGAAAACAATTGCTTCCACAACAAATTATCCCCTCTCGCAGGGAAAAGCAAAATTTAGAAATGCCCAACCTGACACTAACAGTATACAAATACCTACAAAAGGAAGGTCCTTGCTTCCCAAAGTTGCACTTAATACTTTTCTCATAATTTTTCCTTGAACATTCTTAAACATGAAATTGAACATGTATGCCCTATTCGGAAATGATTACATCATATTGATAAAAACAGCTCACGATTTATTAATAACAATAATATAAATGTCCTTCGAATTTTTAATTTGATGTATAATTTTGTAACGTGAATAGAAGAAAAATGTTACAACTACCCATTTTGACTTTTAGAACTGCCCATTTCAATTTACAACTGCACGGCTTAGGTAGAACTGGCCTTTACGGTATACCCTGCCCTCTTGATAATTGATGAATTTACCCTATAGGTATGTTTAAATTTCTCAACTGTTTCTCAACTGTACAATGCTTTGCTCCACTGTTGGATAAAAATTTCACACTTTAGGACTTAGTGGGCAACTGCTTCAGAAAAGCATAGGTGAATTTGATTAAATCGCCGTTCGACAGTTACTATCAATTATTCTTACAGTTATCTGCTCGCGAGGGTTCCTACCTACATACCAAGATTTCGCTCAGCGAAAGGATCTTGGTTCAAATGAGGACAATCAACAAACCTGCTCCACTCTTTGTAATTATTAACTATAGCCATTTTAATTACGTTGTATGCACGAGGTGGCATATTCAAATCCCTTTCTAAAGGACGTATGTCTTATTTGCAATAAATCTAATTCACTCTCCGAATAATTTAATCAAGCATCAATGCACTAAATACAAATGTTCCAAAAGTCGACATCACAATATTTGTCACATCTGTTGATTTGTTCTTAATGGAGTTATATGTATATAAAAGAAATAAAAAATGAGTGACAAGGCTTTACTAGCCTACACTATTATATCCTATCATATCCTATCATATCCTATCATATCCGATCTTAACCGAATCTATCCTATCCTATCCTATCCTGTCCTATCCTATCCTATCCTATCCTATCCTGTCCTGTCCTGTCCTGTCCTGTCCTGTCCTGTCCTATCCTATCCTATCCTATCCTGTCCTGTCCAACCCTATCATATCCTATCCTATAATATCCAACTCTATACTAACCTATCCGCAGAAAAAAATACGACGGGCGGACAAACGGACACAGGACTGAAACTATGATGGTTTCATCCCGGGGCTACGTAAATATGAAAACCGACCGTGTTGACCGATATGATTCGCACTTCTTTTCATGAAAGATAATAATCTTTCATCAAAAGAAGTGCGAATCATATCGGTTTATATAATTTTTATATCATTTCCAATAGGTCCTAATTGTAATAAATTAAATTAATGTATTTTAATTATATATGATGAAAGTGAATTCCTTTGTGGATTATTCGATCAAAGCCACGCCCAGTTAAATTGCATTGGCTAAGTTTTCTTGGTAACATCAAAGTTCTTCGTAGAGTCTAGAATCTCACAAATCTCTTGGATTCTCTGAGGAGCGTCTGAGACTTATTAATTGGAAAGGGCTTTCGTTTAACAGACAATTACGGAGGGTTGAGAGGGCGTCGCGGTGAGACGAGAGGTACCAGAATGGGTGTTGAGGAGGTCAGGGATGGGACACGCAATTAGCTTTATTAGAAACACCGGCGGCGCCAGGGAAAGCCCAAAGTAACGGATCACTGCTCTCCAAACGGACAGTATCATTGACAAATGAGATACATGGGGAAGGTTTAATGATTATTATTGGATCATAGAATTGATTATAACTCTGCAGATCCTGAATTGATTAATAATAATAATTCATTATGTATGCTGTAAATTTAAAACTAGTATAGATCACTACTTCCACTATAGTTAGAAAATGGAAATAGAAAAAAAAAATACAATTTCGATCAAAGTAAAAAGATATATGTTAACCAATAGCAAATTTTACTTACGCCAAATTCCAGAATTAACAGAAACGAAAAGTATTTAGGTGAATTCTGAAGCATCCAAAGAATTAACATAAATTCAGTTGAATTAAAGTTAATTAAAACGAATGTAAAATCATCTCGCCAAATCTAAATTAGTGAAATTCTACTAATTAAATTAGAGAAAAGCGAACCACTGAAGATTACTAGTAAATTAACAATTTGATTTGTCTAAGCATTAGGTCTACAAATTAATTCGGTGCCTTTATTTGATGTCTTGTAACTCTTGGTCAAACTTGAATTTTTTCGTCCTGACGCAGTTTTAAAGAGCGAATCCTAAAATTCAAAATACAATCTAATTGGTGGCGGCCCTGCAGACTCAAGCTCAAAAATCATCAGTGAATACAATGGCGTCCGACAAGGAGGATTTGAGATACTGCATTTTTTTGCATTCCAATTCAAAAATCACCATTGTGAAATCTCTAGAAATTGGAATGCAAAAAGATTCCAGTGTATGAAGTGTTCCTTGTCGGACAACATTGTATCCACCAATGATTTTTGAGGTTAAGTCTGTAGGGCCGCCACCTCTTATATTGTGTTTTAAAGCTTAAAGTTCGAACTTTAAAACTACCTTATAGCGGAAATAAATTCAAGTTTAATCAAGAGTTACAAGGCATCGAAGTAAAGGCACCAAGTTAATTTGTAAACCTAATATTTACTAATTCGATAGTGAAAGACTACTGATTACTTAGAAAAATTGTATTAATATATTTTTGGCTATATAAGAAGGGTCTCGAGGCATAAGGACGTAAATTTGAAAATCCGAATTTGACAGGAGACATAACAAATTGTCTAATTTTAACGCATTTAATTTTTAACAAAAAACTAAAAAAATCGAGGTATTTATATAGTGCGAACGGTGCGTCACCAAAACTGCAGTCTTGCCAAACAAAAGCTGCATTTGAATTTAAAAGAAAAGCTGAAAATACATTTCGACAAATCATTTAACTCTATTGAATCGTGAAAAAAATGTGAAAATAAATAATCACTTACGCTCTTGTACACCCTTTTTCCCTAACCCACTTCCAAATAGAACTGGACCATAATCATTTACAGGGGCATAATTTATGTTAAAACAATTAGTATAATGCAATAAAATCATTTCCGAAATTTTAGAACAATAAGACAATAAGAAGGCAATGTGGTGTAACTAGTAAATAGTGTACGTCATTTCCACCAACTTAACGTATTCACAAGCTATTTCTTCAAAATGGAAAAGCTAGAATTGTGATGTTTTGCGAGAAAAAGGACCAATTTACCGGTATGGAATCACGTATAGGAGTATATAGCCGGATAAATTCAAGACATAAAAAAAAATGATTAGCAGTTCGAACTCGAAAGTTCATTGCCTCACTACCCGATTCGGGTAGTGTTTCTAGGTGTATATTTACTACCAATGTGGGCCCACCACACCCACGAGGGGCCAACAGCACGCAGTATTCCTTAACGGTCACCCATCCAAGTACTAACCGCGCCCAACAATGCTTAACTTCAGTGATCTTACGAGAACTGGTGTTTTCAGCGTGGTATCGCCGCTGGCGAATTCGAGACATTCCAACCCCAAATAGAACTATCTAAGTTGAAACACCAGGCACTGGCCATAAGCACAAGTTTTATATTTTTTCTTTAAACATAGCATTTTCACACTTCCAGTCACTTCCGAGAAATAAGTATAATGTAACTATATAGAGCATAGATGTAAATCTGATTTCCGATCGATAGCCTAAAATCAATATTTTTACCCTTGTTTATAAAAACATGTATATATCCTAAACAATGTACAATGGACAAAGCGGGCCCTCTTCTTGTAAAACGTCGCAATTATTTACACACTTAATATATTTTTCCTTTCTATCTTTACATTTAGAATAATCCCTTTAATATATGCAATCACAGAAACACAATTGTATTCGATAGACAGAGCCTACGAAATAAATATTTAGGCTGTGGATTTAACTGAATTTACTGTAATTCACTGAATTCTGAAGTACTGCGCCAAGTACCTCTTTTTAGGATCAGTAAAGGCATTAAGTAATCTCAGTACGTTCCCCAAAGAGTAAGCAAGAAATTATAAACAAAGCTTTAGACATTCGGAAGACAACCGAATTTGAAGAAAACTGACTCTGAAACTGCACTCTCGAAGCTAGAAGTTGAATTTTCTAATAGAACCGAACAAAAGTCTGCTTTTTTATCCGACTGTCAGACGATTGAACAATTTTGCGCATTATAAAGACAATTGAGAGAGGAAACTCACAATGAATCTCCGCTTCCGAATCTAAAAGTTGAATTTTCGAAATAAGTAAATTAAAAAAAAATCAATAGAAAGTATAAGAATTCAAGGGAATTCTGAAGGATTCAAAAGAATCCAAAGAATTAACAAAAATCCAGTCGAATGCAGTAGAATTGAAGTAAAGAATTCAAACAATTTTATGAGACTTTCTAGCGAAATTCAAAAAAATGAATTCAGTTGAAAAATAATTTAATTTAATTCAAAATAATCCAAAGAATTTAAAGAAAAATGTAAGTAGAATTGAATCGAATTTAGAAGACTTCAAGAAAATTCAAAAAAATTTTCTTGAATTTAGGAAAATCAACAACAAAAGCTCGAAAAATTCAAAAGAATTCAAGTAATTCAACTTTTTTTGAAGAGTTTAGCTGATCTAAAAATATCCTAAATAACTAAAAATATTCAATGTTAACCAGACGCATTTAAGAAAATTTTCAAAGAATGATAGTCAATTCAACAAAATTCCAAAGATTTCAAAAAATGTAAGTGAATAAAAAATATTTAAAAGAATCCAAATAATCAGCCAAAATTCAATTGAAGTTGGTAGAATTGAAGTAATTTTCGAGTTTTTATCTGGGAATATACAGTCATACTAAGGATAAACTTACGCAAGTGCAAACTTCGTCCAACTGAGATAATCGAGAAAAAATGTTTGTGCCAATAAGTCTAATGTAAAATCAAATTTGTTAATATCAAAATTCACTAATTGAATGAAGTGAATGTGCTCTTTCTTATCTTTCATTAAAAATAGATTATTTAAATAGTCTTTATCAAAAATGGACTTGCGTTTTTTACTTATGGCAAATACGAACTAAAACTTTGTACAAAGTCACTTTCATAGTTTCTACCAAATAAGTATATCGGGCGCACGGTCAGTTTCGCATTTAGACAACTACGTCCCATTCATTCGATTTAGAATTGAGGCCCTGGATCAAAGAACTCACCCAGCGCTCGAAAAGGCGGAAAGGAATTGTGCAAACGTCTGAGTTTATGAAATTTTTTAAATGCACACATTTAATTTTGTACATTCTCATCAGAGAAGGTATTAGATTTGTGTAAAATTTATACCCCCATTTTTGTCAAATGTCCACATTTTGAGACCCTCTGAACCCGAAAAACAAGTTTTTACGAATTTTTCTGTCTGCATCTGTATGTAATAATGTATGTATGTATGTTTGTATGCATGTATGCATGCATGTCTCTGAGCAAGATAACTTTTGAAAGAATTAACTTATTAGATTGGCCTTTGGTACACTTATAGTATTTGCAAAATGTAAAAAAAATGAAAATTTCAAGCCAAACAGCGCATGATATGAAAAAAGTCAAGACGAGAAAAATGTTGCCTTTTAAAAGCCCTACGAAATTATCATCGAAACTTTTTGAATTCTCTTGAAAAAGCGAAAATTCAAATTTTGAGCCAAATAACGCGAGATACGAAAAGAAGTTAAGATATGGAGATTGTTGCCTTTACGAAGAACTGTAAACTTTCCTCTGAACATTTTTTGGTGGGAGGCATAGTTTGTTTTTTAAACATGGAAAATGGCATTGGAATATTTTAAATGTAATTTTTGAGCCGAACGATGCGAGATGAGAAAAAAAAGTAAAAAAAATGGAATTTGTGCGTTTCAAAGGTTGAATAAAATTGCTGTTGAACATTTTTTTATAGGACCAATTATAATTCATTAAGATAAGTTTTTAATCGTCTTTTTACACTCTCATAATAAGAAGGTATTATATGAAAACTGATTATAGCGAATTTCTTAAAATCTCCACGTTTCGTGACCCCCTGAATCCGAATAAAGAGGCTTCACGATGGTGTCTGTTTTTTGTCTGTCTCTTTTTGATAGGACACGTAGTTTTTATTTTAATCGTTAAAAACAACATTGAAAGTTAAATTTTTGGAAAAACGACATAAGCTACGAAACAAAATTATTAGACAAAGTTTTTCACCCAAAAAAATATCTATAAATTTCTTTTCAATCATTTTTTGATAGGACGCGTAGTTTTCCTTTAACTTGTAAGAAATAATATTAAAAATATTATTGTAAGCCTAGAAATTAATTCGGTGCTATTACTTTGGATGCCTTAGTACTCTTGGTCAAACTTGAATTTTTACCCGCCCTTGGGTGGTCTTAAAGGGCAAACCTTAAGCTTTAAAACACAATATAATATGTGGCAGCCCGACGGACTTAATCTAAAAAATCATTAGTAAATATAATGGTGTCCCAAAAAGAACATTTGAGACAATGAATTCTTTTTGCATTCCATGTGAAAGAAATGCAGCTGAGGCGACCGTGATTTGGTCAGCCTTAGGAGAATGGGCGGTGACTCATAAAACGTGTAAAATTTAGTTTAGAGATATCACAATGGTGACTTTTAAATTGGAATGCAAAAAATGCAGTATCTCAAATGCTCCTTATCGTACGCCATTGTATTCGCTAATAATTGTTGACGTTGAGTCTGGAGGGCCGCCATCTATTAGATTGTGCTTTTAAGTTTAGGTTTCGCCCTTTAAAGCTATCATTAAAAATACCATTTGTACTCAATGAGTGAGACCGAAAAGCTTGAGATTTGATGAAATCCGCGAAATTCAATAGAAATAAATTCAATTCATTTTCAAAAGCAATACCTTTTCATTGAGATGAGAATGTTAAAAAATTCACGCAGTATTATTTTGTCTATTTATTAAGGCAAAAGTTCTTTTTTAAAAATTGCATTCAGTCTACAGATAGTAGTTATTCGAAGGCACTGCCGTCAGAGTGGAAATAATGTCATTGGCCTCTCCTCGTGGCCTTGACACGCTACACTCTGCTACACTAGAGTCTGCAAGGGTCGAAGGAATGGTTCGATGAATCGATGTTCAACCAATGGCTTTATGAAGGCGAGCCTCCCGGGGGCTGAGGGGGATGAGGACCAGAGCAGTGAGTTAAAGAGACTTAAGAGTGGGAAAAGTGTTACGTAGAGAAGAGGAGTGGATTTCCAGTAGTCACGGGCAGTTTAGGTCAGTCACGCGGACAGTTACGGTCAATCATGCACCACTATACCTATAGCGATGGATGAAGGAGTAAGGTGGGAGAATCCCAGTGGAAAAAATGGTTGCATGAACGATGTACGCTGTGTACTTTCCCTCGATGCTATACACATAGTACATATATATAATATACCTTGCGAACTCGGTCAAATTTGTGCATGCAGGATGATCGACTCGGTGTGCACAAAACCACTCCAAACAACTCTATTTCGGTGCAAAGGTTAACGATCCTGGACTCACAATTCGTATTTGCTATGTAATACGCCTTTCCATTTTTGCACCACTGCCACTCGATTCTATCCGCTGATGCCGTAGATAGATCAGAGATGGACAAATCACTGGAGTTCTATATTTGTATAAATGTATGTACCCGTACAATTAAATGAGACTCCTGGAATCCTTAGCTGCCGTGAACTTTGAAGATTCTTTTCAATAATTTTACTTATCTGATCCCACTTATTTTTTCAAATGTCCTATTTGAGAGAATCTCGAAAAGCTTATTTAAGAATACTGAAGAAGTATATTCGGTAAGGATGTTCACTACGTAAAGTCCACTTCAAAAGAGAGCAATGTTTTTAATGATTTGTAAAATCAAGAAAAATCTACTGTTTGTTAGTTGTAATTAATATTGTAATAGATACTGAAGCTTATTGATATGAAAAGCGTGGAATAAAATTGATAATTTAACAATATTAATTTGAATTGTTTGGTTTTTACTTTCGCTGCACGAACAAATTTTTTTCTTTTTCAATCCATGTCTTACATTTTTCGGAACTATTCACAAAAAAAGTCCGAAGTTTTTCTTGTCTTATCTAATTTAATTCTAATGACCAAGAGCTGATTTTATGTCTGTGAAGTTTCCTTAAAACTCGGCTTGGTTATTTTTTATTGAAATAATAATTTAGGAAACAAATTATTTTTGAAATAATAACTGAATCACTTAAACGAAAAAGATTGACTGCATGCGTATCAAATTCTTAACTTTGAGTGCCTTATTTCGAGATTTTTCAATTTTAATAGCTGCGAATTTGAATTTTACTTTAAATTATTTCATATGTCTTCAATTTTCCTGATTTTTTTTTAATTTTTCAAGCTTTTAATTTTGTTATCAAATGTAAAAATATATATTCGAAAATACAATTATGCCTTAATTTCAAATCAATTTCAATTAGAATTTTTCAAATTTAAAACAAACTTTTTAAAAGTTTCACTTTTGAAAATTAGATCTGTATAAAATTAAAGAATTTCAGGCCGAAAGGTTGAAAAATTATAATTATTTGCCTAATGGAATCAGACGCGGATCTACGGGGAGGCGAACCAGCGACCCCCCGCCCGCCCTTGAAAAAATGAACAGATCAAATCGACCTCTGACAAAAATTTTTTTAGTCCTAAAAGAAAGAAAGAGTTCGTTAACCAGCCTTTCTTGGCCAACGGATATGGTTTTATCCATTGAAAATACTATGCAAAAATCGAATATTCCAATTGTACGTCAAACGACGATAAATACGAGAAAAAAGTTTGAAAGCAGAATTAGAGCTTTTCAAAAGACCCACAATTTTTCCCTTGAACATTTTTTGATAGGGCTTGTATTTTTGGCTCTATGATTAAAAATACCATGAATAAGTCGAAAATTCTAATTTGAAGCCGAAAGACGACAGGTACGTAAAAAAAAGTTTAACAGAAGAATTGTAGTTTTTCGAAAGAACTACGATTTTTACAAAGAACCTTTTTGATAGGACTTGTTATTTTAGTTTTATTTATCGAAAATACTACGAAAAATCCAAAATTCAAATTTTTAGACAGACGACGAGAGATATGGAAAAAAGTTCCAAGGAGAAATCGGAGTTTTTAAAATGTCCTACAAAATTTTTCCAAGCTTTGTTGATAAAACTTGTCATTTTGGTTTTATTTATTGAAAATACTATGCAAAAATAGAAAATTCTAATATTGTACCAAAGGACGCAAGATGCGTAAAAAGTCGGAACAAAAGCTTGTAAAAGATTTTTATTTTATCCATAAAAAATGCTACAAAAACATCTATCCGCCGAACACATTCTCAACACGTATCTCGTACTTCGCACTCGATTTTGTTCAAAATGCGAACTTCTCTACAAATCAAATGTATTTCTGCTTACTCAGGTATTGAAAAATAAAGTAAAAATTTTCTTTTTTATGACTACTTTAATATTTTTTTCCTTATTTCGCACTATATTTTTATTCTGTTTTAATTTCCTCTGTTCTTTCTTACGATTTAAACGAAACCCGAGCCAAACCATTAATCAAAAAATGCTGGTTAACGAACTCGATCTTTCTTTTTGGCCCCTAAAACTGCGTGCCAAATTTCAACCTAATCCGATTAGCTTTTCAAAAGTTATCCAGTATACAGACGACAACGACAACGAGAATAACGACCACAATGACAACAACGACAGACAGACACCATGTTAAAACCCGTTTTTTTCGTATTCAGGGGGTCTCGAAACGTGGAGATTTCAAGGAACCTGCGATAGTCCGTTTCCAAATAAAGCTCATACCTTCTCATTATGATGAGAGTGTAAAAATACAAAATTCCTCTTTTTAGCATACCAATGCCAGATAGGGAAGAAAGTCTGAAGAAAGGATCGTAGCTTTTTACTGTAAGGTAGCTCCGATAATAAATATAACTACATTTAGAAAGCCTACAGAGTACCCAAGTAAAAATTCTTCGACTTGGTTTCGACTTCAATTGCCCCCAATCAAGACATGGTGAAGTCGAAAAGTTCGACTCCAGCATGTCTCCTTATTGAGACGGAGCCAGACTTCAGTTTATGTCTTGGAGACAAGTTTCTGTGTCTTGAAGACATATATTTATATCTTGATTTGAATTTTTATTACTTCAAGTCAAGCGGTTTATAACATCGAGTATTTACCTGCCTTGAAAAAAGGGTCATTCCGAAAATGTTGTTTGTTCTTACGTATTTCTAACGGCTTAGGAGATCCTTATAGAAAATTACAATTTTAATTTTTGTGCGGAAAATTTTTCAGGGTTATACTCGTTCAGACCCACAGATTCAGAATTTTTAAATTAAAAATAATTAATTCAATATTTACAAATTTTTCATTCATTAATTTTAATCCTTCGCATCTGTTAACAGTCTCATTCGAGGTATCATTTCTGAGTCGAAAACGTTCGTCTTGAGACAAGTTACGCCGACTTGAAATCACCATGCTGAAACCATAAAAGTAAGACATTGTCTTATGTCTCGTCTCAGTTTTGAGACGCAGCCAAACATCGATGTCTTGGAGACGAACTCAAGACATCGCCAAGTCGAACTCAAGTCGAAGCATTTTTACTCGGGTACAGAGCTTTGAGCAATTAAATCTTTAACTATATTTAATTACGTTGAAAAATCAGAATATGAAGATGCATGAAAAACTGGGATCTAAAGGAGATGTTTTTGCTAATTTTTTATTCAAGCATTCCGAGTGCGCAGAATAAATTTCGCAGCGCGAGGTCTAAATAAGTCCGAGCGCGAAGCGCGAGATTCAATAGACGTTCGTCCTAGGCGCACTCAAACTTGCGAAGGAATTTTAATATTTTAACTAATTAAATTGTTATTGTTAAATCATTAATTAAATTGATTAATTGTTTAACCCTGAATCATTTATGTTTAGAATTTGACAGCTATAAAGGAAATTATCGCACGCATAGCGCGCGAATCATAATTGCTAGTATAAAATAATAGTAAATGTTAAAAATTATATATGCAGCGATTGATCAATTTAATTTGCCATAACTCTCTATGTGTATAAC
>CAKNYM010050270.1:197550-228576 GCA_932195095.1 Andricus curvator
TTGAAAGTTCCTTCAAGAATGACCTTGACCGCCCTGAAAAATATCTTGTCTGAGGAAATATTTAGCCGTCCCGGGATTTTTTGAACACCCAATGTATAATCATATTTGCAAAATATTAGTCATTTTTAACTATTCCCAGCTTAAAAATGTTTATTTCTGATCTGGATAAGCAATAAAAAATGCATATTGTATTCACATGCTTAGTATAGACCCCATGGAAAAATGTCCTGTATTCGCGCATTCATGTTAAAGTGACACGAAATATTAGACATACTTAACTATTACAAGCTCAAAAACGGTTATTTCCGATCCGCACAAGGAGTAAATAATGCACATTGTATACAAATGAAGAAGCAGAAATACCCATTTTTGAACTTGTAATAGTTAAAAATATTTAATATTTCGTGAATTTTATGATTATCAGTATCACTTTAACATGAACGCGCGAACACAGGACATTTTTCCATTGGGTCTATACTAAGCAGGTATATATGCGAAGACAATAATATGCATTTTTTACGGCTTAGCCGGGTCAGGAGTAACCCTTTTTTAATATTTGGCGATGATAAATCTATTATTATTCCCTATTTTGACATATAACGACCTTGCGCGAACTGAAGACACTTTTTTTAACACTTATATTTTTCGGGAGTTATTTTGGCACCCACCAGAAACTTTTCAGCCCTACCCAAAAACGAAAGAAAAATATTTAATTTTTTCGATACTTTTATTACTACTGATTTTAAATTAATTTACTTGAATTTAAGTCACTTCGGATTAATTAAATTCCTTTCTATTTTATTCAATTAAATTGAATTTCAAATAAACCCATCAAATATTTGTTACTTCTCTTCATTAAATGCCGCTTAACAACATAGTATTTAACCTTTGAAATGAATAATTATGTAGAGCAAAACTACTAATGTATTTTTTATATAATAGGCATTTTGTGTAGCTTTGAAACGCACTTGACGAAAGTTTTAGACTCTTACTTCATATTTATTAAAAAACGTTATTTACTTACTTACCTTCATTTTATTAGGTTCAAGTACTATAATTGTAGCTGATAAAAAGACATTTCAGCCTTTTAAACGAATGTATAACAAGTTGCTAAAAGTTTTGATTTTCAACCCAACCTAGTCAAGAATATTAGATTTTTTCAGTTTAATGAGCATTTCAAAATTTACTAATAAAAAAAAGCAGCGTCAGTTTTCGGGTTTGCAACCCAGCCCAAAAACCCTAACCAGCTCGAAATTTCGATTAAAAAATTTCTTTAAATTTCCAGTAATTTCCCTTAACTTTGGCTGTAATTTATTGTAACTTACCAAAAATGACTGATAATTTCTTGAATTTTTTGCACATATTTAAATTGAACTTACGGGCCAGTTCGGATTTTGCGGTTTTCTTCATTTTGCACGCCACTAACGATTTCTATTAACCAAAACTTGAGTTCATTGATGGAAAAAGATTATTGTTATAAATTATTTATTCCTGCTTCGTTGTGCACATTGTGATTTTAGCCATTATTTTAGGAATTTTCCTATTTAAGTCTATTGAATTAAATAATTGACATATTTACCCATTTCAAAGAGAAAGAAGTAACTTATATTTTCAAAGTAAAAAAAATTTGAGGACTTTGCTTCATCATTATTATTAATTAGCCAATTTATTTGCTTCCTCATAGAGCAAGTATTATTGATTTTATTTGATATTTAAAATTAATAATGAGAATATTTAAAAATATTAGCATGTCCTAAGACGGGGTTATCCCGTCAAGACACATCAATGAACACACAAGCAGATACCGCAACATTTGCTTAGAATATTGTATTAGACATTTTTAAATCGAGGGAAGTACAATTAATGGAATTAAAAATGTATCCAAATTGTTTCCATTACAAATCTTCCCCTATGAGGAAGCCAAAATAAATTAACTAGAAAGACCTTTTTCTTTGTCACAAGTTCTCGAATTTGTCTTTCAATCTTTCTGAATCAATTTCCATTTAAGCATATCACTTAATTCTGGTCTTGTAAAACATAAAATATTCAATTTGCTTGTTTTATTTTGCGTAATGAACCTTTATAATACATTAATAAATAATGCCTTATTAATCAACATTATGAGGAATTTTCTGTAATCGCTGATATTCTATTCATTTATGTTAAATTTCATCGAATTTTGATGAATTACATTGAATTTGATCAAATTCAGCGAAATTTCATCTGCTTTCATGGAATTCTTTAATTCTATGATATTCCATGCAATTCCGTTTCATTTCATGGGAGTCCATAGAATTTCTTTAAATTCCGTTGAATTTGGTTGCATTCCGATGAATTCCGTTAAATCTTATTCAATTCTACTGAATTTCATAAAATTCCAAAGTATTCCACTGTATTCTTTTGAATTTCTGTTTTTCTTTTTTATTCACTACATTTACTTTCATCTTTGAATGTAGTTGAAATTTATTTAAATTCAGTTGCAATCGCCTTGATTCCCGTGAAATTCTACGGATTCCCATCGAATTCTGTACAATTCAGTAGAATTCCGGTTTATTTCTTTCGATTCGATTGAATTCCCAGGAATTGAAATGAATGCAATTAATTCCGTTGAAGTGCATTTTATTCAGTAAATACCCTAACATTTAAATAATGACCAGTCGCGTTAATTTTTCAATTTTATCGGAACTGTTGAGAAACGGACGTGATAAATGTTGGCCTTGGACATTTTTTATACGTCACCCGACGTCACCTGTTATGTAAATCTGGCAAGTTTTCTCGCAACTTATGGTATTTACTTTCTACCAAAATGTGAAATTTTATTGTGCGTAAGCCACCGTAAATAAAAAGATAAGCTTCAAGATGTATTGTATAATTTATAATATCGATTTTGTTCTTAAGTTACAAGAACACATTGTAAATCTTCGAGACGTAACCATTACTTTGTAATGTAAACAAAGCGACGCGCAGTTTCATATTCATAGAAAATTTTTTTTCCAATATTATATTCAAAGTTAAAAAATGATCAAATAATTTCACAACTTTTGTGAACTTTTAAAGAATTAATTAATTTAGCCACTTTCACTTGCAATTAAACTTCTGTCTTGAAATAAATCTGATTAAATAAATAAGTTCCATCTTCTCCACTAATTATTAATTATCGTTTATTAATTTTGTAGTCAGAACTATAAATCAACTAGATAAATTTATTTTGCAGTTTATACAACTATAGACATGTTTTGCGTATGTTTAAAATTATCGTTTTAATAAGCATTTTATGTAGTTGTGCCAATTTTGTCTATGATTTTAAGAATGAAAACATTATTACTGATTATGTCAGTTCAAATAAAAAACCTTATTTTTAATGAACAAATTTTAAAACTTACAAAAAACATTTATTTTAATAATTTGACAACTAAATTTTTTCTTACTATCGCTTCTTACAAATTTTTTTCAATGGTTGAATTTTAACAAATGATCCCTTATTCTTTCGAAAAAAACATTCTCTCCAACATTACTGTTTCGAATTTTGGAACTAAAGCTTTCCATGGCTGCAATCGTTAAAACGATTTTGAAAGAAAGAAAAAAATTTTTAAACACATAAATGTATTTAAAGATTATTCACTTATTTTCCAAATCAGAAAGAGCAGAATTATATGTTATGTTTTCCCTGAATGAATGAGCCATGATTTATTCAAAGTCAATGTCAAAGTCAATGCCAACGGCCATACCACGCTGAAAAACCCAGTTCTCGTCAGATCACTGAAGTTAAGCAGCGTTGGACGCCGTTAGTACTTGGATGGGTGACCATTCAAGAATACTGAGTGCTGTTGGCACATCGTGGGTGTGGTGAGCCCACACTTGTAGTTATTTATAACTACAAGAAAACTATCCACCTAGAAACACTACCCGAATCGGGTAGTGTCACGCCTACCCTGAAAGGGAAATGACTTAATGGTATACAATATTTTTTTTTAATTCTTAACAATCGATAATCAGAAAAAATTCAATTACAAAAATTATTATTGAAAGAATTAAGTCTTGCTGTATGTTTGATATATTTCATAAAAGATCATGTTTTTTCTTTCATAAGAGATGACTGATGAGATCATTTCAATTCTTAAAATCCTTAAAATGCCCTAAGAATGTCTTAAGTAGAATCATATAAAATTGTAGGTAGGCCGTGAAACTTCCATATTTTTAGGGGAGGCATCGACTGAAATCGTTTCTCCACGTCGTATATGATTTCTGCGATTTGGAATTCGGAAAGAGGCTTTTTCAGTCTGTCCCTTGCCTATTGGACCCTAGATCGTGCGCTATCGGTCGTGAGACTCGATAAACTTGTCACGCTCAATTTGCCGCGTCGATCAGCCGCGTCGTAAAGCTGAAGACTCGATGCAGCTCTACTGTCTCTCAAACTCACTATAAAATCCTTTCTAATGCACTATAAAGCATTCGTAAAACCTCTAAGCCTTAAGAAATGAACCCATCCTTTAAAAAAATTGGATCTAAAATCCTTTCAACCATTTCTTCATGTGGAAAATTGCAAATGTATAGTTCCTCTTTACATACTCACGTATGATGGTAATAAAAAATACAAAAGGAATACAAATATTTTTTTTAATTATATCGCTTTTATTTATATCGTAAATTTCAAATATTTTGAAGAAAGGTTGTTTTACTTATTTACTTTATCTATTGAGAACAAAATGTTAATTGCTTCCTCAAAGGAGACGACTTGGAACGATGAAAATTTTCAAATTTCATTTTTGACATATCTTGACATAATTCGACCTCAGGAGTCCAAACAAAATTCTTGAAAAAAATGTCGAATACGATAGGCATCAAAAAGTCACTCTAGTGTACAAAACAAAATTGTTTACAGTATTAGTAAAGTTATGTCGGTGATGTATTGACACAACTGTTCAGCGAACGTTTGGCATTATTCTGGTTCACTTCTGGCACAGGAATG
Organism: Andricus curvator; assembly: GCA_932195095.1. Classification (NCBI taxonomy): domain Eukaryota; kingdom Metazoa; phylum Arthropoda; class Insecta; order Hymenoptera; family Cynipidae; genus Andricus; species Andricus curvator. The sequence goes on from CAKNYM010050270.1 coordinate 202,520, forward strand.
ATACGCATCACTAGACAAATACCGACTGTAAGGGAGTTTTTCCAAGGATTTTTGACCATTGTAATTTTGAGAATTTTTTAAGTTTACCATAGAAAGGACAGGGAGGACAAACCCTTTCTTAATATCCCTAACATTTTGTTATTTTTGACGTATCTCTAGCCATTTTCGAGATATGACAATTTTTTGACAAATTTAATTTGGAAAATTCTTATTCTGCAAAAATTAGACATTTGTAAAGAACTGTGTTTGCAAATCTTTACAAATAGTGTCAATTTTTAGGTATTGGCCATGTTTGTTTAAAAAAATGTATTTCAGTTTTTGGTAACAAAAGGCAGCTAGCATGATAGCGTGATAGTTAAGGACGTCGATTTGCGAGCACTAGTTAGAGATTTAGGCTTCAGTTCGAAAATCCAGCGTGCGTGCGTGCGAATCTTTATTTGTTATACATATAAACATTGTAACACACACCTACCTAATGAATATGAGTATATCCACAATATATTAACAGTTCAACAAATGTACTTAAATGATAATTATTTTTTACAAAATATTTTTTATAACTATCCCAGTACTGTTTTAATACTGCAAGGCAGTTCAGAAGTTGATTAGCGTTAGGACTTGCACCAGTATTCCGCCTGCACTAAGTATAGGTACTAGCACAGTACTGGTTCAGTACTGCCAGTCAATACAAAACTTTTATTATTATTATGGGTTTTACAAATACCATGCCAGTATTCTACCAGTATCGCACCAGTACCGTAAACCGCTCGGCGGAACTCGCGTGGTACCGATTATATGGTGAATCTCCCCTTGCGTATAGCGCTAGGGTCTCTGGTTTCAGGTCTAGCCCAGGTCTGGCTTCATCTAGACTGCGTCTAGTCCGGACGGTCTGGTCTGGTCCAGGACTGACCCATCTTGAACTTAAGTCTTCAAAACGATACATGGAAGTGCCGCCATAGGTCCGGCTTTGGCACTGATTATCTAAATACACTCACAGTGAAAAATGTTTTTTTTTCAAGTCATTAAAAAAATAAAAAGATACCAGCCAGCGGCTGACTGGCCTTCAACTTGTGGTCAACAAAATGTGGCGTATGTGCTCATGGAGAGAGATATGTCATTTCCAGAGTAGTTTCTGGTGCTGAATCCGAATCTGGCCTCCATTTCTCTTCAGCACGTCAGGTTTTCGAGATTCTTTGAATCAATTTTTTTGTTTGAAAAATCACAAATCATGAGACAAAATGTTGTAAAAAATGTATTCAATGAAAAGCAATATATGATTTTCATGCATTTTTTAATGCTGAATCCAACGGAAAAAATTCAGCGTTCAGGATATCCCCGTTCAAAAGATACATGGCAGAGAAGTTGTCTCTTTCTACAGAGTTGCCAGTTTGACGACTTACACGTACTTGAAGCGAATCATTGTAATGTGTCTAGTATTTTATTGCATCACAATCTTCAATATCTGCAAATTTCACAGTATTCACAAAGTTTTTCATTTTCTCAGTGTTAACAGTATTCAAAGCTTCGAATTCTTGAGCAGGTTTTAATCACGCAGGCGTCACACGGGCGCTGTACACGTGATACAAAGAATCGGTCGGCGGAATGTGTACATGGCGCATGCGCAACTCCCCTCTACATCTACAGCTCTGAGCTCTCCTGCGTATCGTGTTCCGTGCTGTTTTCATTTCATACTAGACCTCTGCGGAGTCGCATATATGCTACCTATACTATAGGGCGTGAAGTCATTCCTATTGAACCCCAATTCATTAGCGCTAATTGTGAGCTATCATTCGACACTCATTCTGCAACAATTGCAAAATGGAGCGTTGTTGCAAAATTCACCCCGATAACTTTTGCTACGTTTGCGGTGTTTTTGTCCCACAAAAACAGAGACAAAAAATTTTTCCTGCAATGCGAGAGGGTTACGAGATTTTTTTCAGATTAAACCCGAAAATGGAGAAAAATATTAGATACCAAACAGTTGCTGCTCGACTTGTGCCATTTCATTGAGTTCAGTATATCGAGGGAATTTCGATCATCTCTTCACTTTTACTTTCCCTACTTCTTGGAGAGAACCTCTGAACCATATCGATAATTTTTATTTCTGTTTGACAGATGTTAAAGGCTACTCATCGAAATGCAAGGACTCCATAATTTACCCTAATGTTTCTTCCGTGACAAAAGCTGCGTATGACCGTAAAGAGTATCTCTCGGTTAATTCCACAAAATTCAAAGCAGAATATATCAATTATTCGGATGAAAATTAAACTATGGAACATGAGCCGACCATAAACTTGCCACAATTATTCGAATAAAAAGAATTGAATGACTTGATAAAAGATCTAAATTTATCTAAAAATGAGGCTGAAATCTTGGGCTCCAGACTCAAGGAAAAAAATTTGCTTGAAAAAGATGTAAAAATCTCTCATTATCGAAATCGAGAGAAAGATTTAACTCAATTTTTTTCTAGCCAAGATAGTCTCATTTATTGTAACGATGTAGATGGACTAAGGAAGACCATTGGTCATGAGCACCAACCAGAGAATTGGCGTTTATTCATTGATTCGAACAAATACAGTTTGAAAACTGTTCTCTTGCAGACCGAATACGAATACCCATCAATACCCGTTGCTCATGGCACCAATATGAAAGAGCGCTATGATGTCATGAAACTTTTAGTTGGCAAAATAGATTACGAGCTACATAAATGGTTTATCTGTGGTGATTTCAAAGTAATATGAATCCTCCTCGGATTGCAATCTGGTTATACAAAAGATTGTTGCTTTCTATGCAACTGGGACAGCAGAGCATGAGACCAACATTACAACGTTAAAGTTTGGCCAACGCGACAGACGTTAGAACCTGGCAAGATGAACGTTTCTCAAAAATCACTGGTTGATCCCCAAAAGATCTTTCTACCAGGATAACAAATAAAGCTCCGGATCGTGAAAAATTACTTTAAAGCGATGAATAAAAACGGAGAAGCAGGCTTTCTTTTTTTTCAAAGGAAATTCCCTAAACTTAGTGAAGCTAAAATTAGGGATGGAGCTTTTGATGGACCACAAATCCGACAACTGATGCCATGTATCTTTTGAACGGTGATAGCCTGAACCCTGATTTTTTTTAAATTTCTTTGGCATTGAAAAACGAAGAGAATGACACCAGAAACACACTTTTGGCCAGACCCAGGCCAGACCATTTGATCAGCGTCTAGACTGGAAACCAGACGGTCTGGTCTTGGCCGGATGAGCGCCAGAAGATTTTTCCACATGGATCTGAACGAGCTGGAAAAGGGGTTTTGCTTGCGGAAAATGCCGTACCGGTAGACAGTTCGATATAATTATGATATATAAAGATTTGTCATTTTGTTTAAGGTTTATAAGAGAACAAATTCTCCATTTTTGAAATACACCAATATTTTAGGTATCAAATTTATTTGTTTTGGTCAAATGAATATATGAAACTATATGAAAACAACTTTAAAGAATATACCATTTTGTAACAATATCAATTTTATAAGTAAATGAGTATTGAATCATGGATTATCATTTTGAGGTATTGCATTTTCATTCAATAAATAAGTTTATCATAGAAGCCAAAATCATGATCATAGAAAATAGATCAGCCCGATTCTCGTCAAAATCTTATTTGTTTATAACTATATTTATCCTTACATCATCAATAAATACAAAACAATCCTCCATGTCTATGAAGAAGCACAGTGGTCGTGAAATTCTCACAGTGAAAGATACGTACACCATCTAATGATCGCGCCAAAACTAGTTTGCAGCGTTTTTTTTTTATTTATTTGCATATTTAAAATGGAAAGAATATAAAATTGTGAAAATAGTGAAAGTTAGATGCATTTAAAATAAAATTAAGTATTTGCATTACGTATTTATGACATCTACCATAAAACTGAATATAATCTGTATTAAAATTGATGTTAACAGAGCTTGTGGGAATAGTTTCTAGATAAAATAAAATTCCATTTTCTCCTTTAAATCCGAGTATTTATCCTTGATGTTATATGATTATATGTTCCAGCTCTCCTGTTTAGAGTTTCCTCTGAGAACTATAAGCGACTGGCCCTTTCTTTCTTGATTCCTTCATTGTGTTGAGTCCTTGCAACATATCCTTACATCATATCCTTCTTTTCGTATATTGGCTAACGAGTTTATTCGCACAAGTGGCAAAGGTCGTAGCTACAAGTTTACTTTTCCCGTAAACTGTAATCTTATTTTCTTGGGGCTTCACATCTCGAGTCTGAAGTGCATTTCCGCGTAAATTTACGAAACGTATCCGTCCCCCAACGACTAGACTAATTTCCAACTTCCGAAGCCGTTAATTCGTGTTGTGCCATACGTTGTCGCCTTAACCTCCGGTTACGGTGAAATCTGACAGTTACAAAAGTTTAATTACAACATTTAATGACTGATTCTATCTAGAGTGAGGCAATATTTAAAAAAATAAAAACGAATGTCATCCAAATAGATCCTTCTTGACAGTATGTCATCACGAATGGAAAAAAACAGTAAACAAATGTGGAATTTTTGAAAACATTCATTTTTAGTTCTTTTCAACAAATATACGCTAGTTTCTTAATTCATAAAAAAATGAAGTTTCTAGATAAAGATTTTAAAATAGATTGGAGTGTCCTATAAGAGACTCAATGGAAAATATTCTGATTTTTTCGAAGATACAAACATACAGAGTTTTGAAAAATTGATTAAATTAATGACAAACGCTTCAAAACAATAAAGGAATTCATCATGCCGTGAAAAATACATAAATTTGTATTCTTCTAATAATTAGAACATAATAATAAAAGAAAAATCAAATTTTTACTACTTTTGAATTTAAAAAACGTGTTTGCCCTTTTTTAAATACAACTTCAAACTAAAAAGACCTCGGCGATGTAGACAATCTCCTTTATTGAATTAATAATAGTCAACGTTTCGAAAGACAAAATGCTCTCATCATCAGGAAACATTAATCCATATTGGTCTAATAGAAGTCCATTTGTTTGACAATAATGATAAAAGTTAATTTGTAGTGTTTAGAATCATGATATCTGATTCTCTTTTAAAGTTGACTCCCTGAAAAAAAAATGTAAACGATAAAAAGCACAATTAGAAAAATAAAATTCAAATATCTTAACATGTTAGTAGTTATAATTGTAATTAACTATGCGGAAAAATTATATGTAATTTATACATAGTGGAAAATATTATATATAATATTTCCCACTATGTATAATTTTTCCGTATGTGTTAAACAAGCTGAATATAATTTTCTAACATATTTTCATTTCAGTTTTTTTTTTCAAAATGTATTATTTGCCATTTTGAAAAATGACAAAATGGCAGCTGTTTCTCTCAAATTTTTGAAAGTGAAGTTTCTTAAAAACATCACTTTCGAAAATTTTTATTTTTTCAGAGAGATAAATAGTAATACGTAGTACGTATCTCCTAAGCTTCTCGTTTCCCCAACCACTGTTTCAGATTGAAAAAAATTATTTCTGAAAGATATGAATTTTTGCATTATTCTCGAGAAAAATGAGCAAAATTTTCAGATGAAAACTTGAACACATCTATGTCTATTAAAATACAATCAAATTCAGCTGAATTGCCGTTCGCGTTCTTCGAAGTAATTTGGATTTAGTTTCATTCATTAGTTTTGTTGAAATTGTTTACAATCGTTTGAAATAAATTAGTTCAGATGAATTTATTGCAAAGTAATACTATCTTTTCTAATTTGACAAAATGTAAAGTCTACTTCATTTTTCAGACACAAATATATTATCTTCACAATCACGCAAATGTTACAAAAAAGTAAATTTTTCTTTTAAAAAACGCTTTGCATCTATAATCTCGGCCTCAATCTAAAAACTACAATTTCCACATTCATTGATATAGGCTGTACGATTTTTCTAAACCCGGCATGTGGACTCCCCAAAAAATCTAAGAACCCTAGAATTTAATTGAAAATGTATTCAGCCATCTGAAACTAAATGTTTAAACGGTGAGAATAATTATACTCCCTCTTCCCTAACGTTTCGAGAACAATGCTTTAGAATCGCCCATCTTTCGAACCGATTTTATGCAGCTAGACCGCGTTCAGTGATATCAACTGCTGGTTGACTTATCGATTTTATTACTTTGGGAATGGGCCGGGTAGAAAAAGAAATAGCCTGGCTGGTGGCCGGGATGAATCCCGCATCAATAAATACGAATAGTTTCGGATATGCTCTTAAACGTTAATTCGCTACTCGATTGCAGAAACGGCAAACGCAGTGGTGAGAGATGAAGGGCGCTCGTAAAACTCACGACTCGGTGCTCACCGGCCCTGCACTAGGTCCAACCGGGCAATTAGCGGTTTAGCATACAATAGAGTTGCGTGAAATCGAGTCGCGTTCAAATCAGCAGTGTTTGCAGCGTCAGTCTCCGTAATTAGGAGTTAAAGCTGATAGAACACGATATCATGCCTAGGATGCGTTTGCTGTCGCATAAATCGGTCGATCTGCCTGAGATCAGAGACATGTACGTCACAGGTTCAGATGTATGCAGAGTAGGAGATTATCAGATATCAGCGAGGTAGTCCATTGGCTTCCCCATATGGTCCATGTTCTCTCACAATTGACTTGGATGCTGATGAAAAGAAAATAATGGAAATTGATTTGACATTTTAATGTATTCGAAGCAATAACAATTTTTGATTGACATATTTTAAAATAATACGTTTAAAAATGCATAATATTATAAATGGGAAGTCTTCGAATTTCAATAAAATCATTGTTATGAGCAGCAAAATTAGACACTATTAAAAGCAAAACATTAAAAATGTTACCATTGCCATTTTAGCTTTTTACATTCTCATCCTAATGAGAAGCTTTTATGTAAAATTTGACTTCGTCGGTTTTCATCAAATCTCCACGTTTTGAGACCCCCTGAGCTAGAAAAAACGATTTTGACCTAGGTGTCTGTCTGTAGTCTGTCTGTAGGCACGATAAATTTCGAAAAAATGATCAGATTGGATTGAGATTTGGCACATTTTTTTAAGCCCTAAAAAAAGGACAAGTTCGTAAACCAGCTATTTTTGATGAAAATTCAAAAAGTTAAAGCACTTTCAAAATTTTCGAACAATTTTTTTTTTTAATTTCAAAATTCTATGTACGTAAATTCGTAGCAATAAAAAGTCTGAACAATTTATCTCTACGACTTTTTTCGATAAAAAGAAAACTATCAGAGTTATAGCATTTTCAAAATCCAAAAAAACAAACGGAAATCAACATTATAAGCCAAACAACGCACGATATGAAAAAATCAAGAAAAGAAAAACGTTGCTTTTTGCAAGCCCTACAAGATTATCATAACAACTTTTTTAATTTTTTCAAAAAAATCAAAGATTCAAATTTTGACTCCATGAAACATATAAAAAATAAAATAAAAATTCCATTTTGGTTTCAGACTACGCAAAATACGAAAAAAGATGATTAGACCAAAATTATCCATCCGAGAAAGATCTAAAAATTTGTTCCTAATTATTTTTTTATAGGACGCGTAGTTTTTTTTTAATCGTGAAAAATGACATTACAAAATAAACAAAAAATCAAATTTTTACATTCACATCCTAATGAGAAGGTATTGGTTATAGGTAAAAAAATTTAAATATAGTTTTCTATGAATAAAACAAACACTGTTTAACCAGAAACGGAATTTTCGATTTTTTGGTAGCATTTTCAGTAAGTTAAACCAAAACTGTTTCTTAAGCAATTAAGCTTTTTTCTTTGGACTTCAAAAAAGTGTGTGGGTATTGTAATGAGAATGTGGTCCTTAAGGCCGATAGGGCTTTAAGTAAATAAACTTTCTTTTTAATCTAAAATAAAAATAAATTTATCAGTCACTTAAAACGTAGAGGTTTTGTCTATTTTATAATATTTGCAAGTAAATTTCTTCTTTTTATCTAAGCCGAGCACGATGTGCGAAAACCGAAGAAAGCCAAGCGCGCGCAGCGAGCCGCGCGCGAAGTGGGCAGATTTTCTTAATATGTTTTTTCTTCTGATAATGGACCCTGCTCTACCTATAACCTTCTTACCCTCATTTATGCGCCTATCTAAATCTCCATCTATCGTTTCGTCGCCAGTGAATGGGCTACCCAGATATACATACTTATCAACTTATTATAATCTCTCATCATTTAGGATAATGTTGCACATTGTTTTCTCACCTTTTACTTCAAACACCATGATTTTTGTTTTATTTACATTAATTCTGCGGTCCATGTTCTTGATGCTTGTGTTCAGTTTACTCAACATTATTTGCAAGTCCTCGATTGATTATGCCATAACAATTTTGTCATCTGCGAAAGCTAACCCACGTACCTTTACTGTCTCAAGATCTACACCTTCTTCATCGAAGAGGGCCATTCTTAGACACTTATCCATAAATATGATAAATAGCCATGAGGACATAACGCATCCTGGTCTCACGCCTTGTATGGTATCGAACCAGTCACTCAGTTTCCCATTAAAACTTAACCGGTAAACGTTTTTTTTTCACCTTTAACCTGTAAACCTGGGTCGTTCACTTCCAGCGTATTTTTCAATAATTTGCACTGATAGGAAAAATCTGAAAAAATTCAGGGACTACAACTGAAGTCTCTACTCAACAAACATGCAAAAGACTTTCAGATAAAAATAAATTATCCAAACAATTTTTGTAAATAAACAACAGATTCCTTTTGTATATTGGTACAATAATTGCTTTTCTCCAATCGTCTGGGACTTCTCCCATCTCGATACATAAATTTATCAATTCGCACAATCTGTGAGGTACGCATTCGTCACCGTATTTAATCATTTCAGCGCTTATACTGTCTACACCAGCAGTCTTACCGTTTTTTAAGTTCTTAATTATATCTTTAACCTCAGTGACACAGAGTTTTTTAATTGGGGTTTCTAATGCATTATGTTCTTTGTCGCAATTCTGTTGCCCTATAGCTTCACCTCCTAATAATTATTTAAAAGAGTCTTTCAAAGCGTCTACTATCCCGTCTGTATCATATAGCATTTCACCTTCGCTATTTCTCATGCTGACAAAATGACTTTCAATACATATATTACACCAATATTTTATTAAGAAAGTTGACAATAAAATAATCTGTATTGAGTTTTAATCACATGAAAATATCTAAATGTGACATATTATTTTTCATTTCACAATAAAATTAATTTTCAGGGTCTTAGTGAAGACAAAATGTTTTACAGTATACCTAAATTTGTATCCGCATAGTGAGGAATTTATTTTAAACATTTCTTATTTTGCCTAGGCTTCCTTGAAACTTAATAAAAAAAATTATTTTCAAAAAATTTTGATGGGTTTCTCATTCTACAGATACAAATTTAAGTTGAATAGATATCATTTTAACTCAATTCCGACACTGGCAATTTTTTCTTTTTCGTGAAATCAAAAGCTATATTTCAGTTCATTAAAAATTATTTAAATGTCAACCTTCTCCATAATGTATTGTCGAAATATATTCAAAATACATTTCTGATAACATATATCACACATTACATAGCCTAATAATCGGTAAAATTGATAAAACTCTAAGAAAATAGAAAAAAGTCGATTTTTTAAAGATATTTAACAATCTCAAGGTCGTTTAGGCAGGGGACAAAATATTTCAATAGCAGTAATGCTATACAGGTATCGACGCCTCCATTCAATATGAGTCTATGTGCTGACATCGCTCTGTATGAGACTATTCCCTATGCTTATACACAGCGCATAGTCTCATACACGGCACTGTCAGCAGATAGACTCATATTGAATGGAGGCGTCGGTATGTATAAATTTACTTGCTCTTAACTTCTTTTTCTGGTGACTTTGATATCATAAAAATTTTTTTGGTCTTTGTATACGAAGCAGTCTGTCGCTCTTAATACTTTTGGACTATATCTACGATGCGGAGAGAAAATACGTTTTTTTTTTAATAAAACTTTAGGGGGGTGTTGTTGAATCTCGAAAGTAAGTGTTGATCCCTATTAGAACTACGAATGAAGAACTTTATTGTTTGGACATGACTTAACATTCAAAACATAAAATTTGTCAACTAAAATATTTCAAGCGCTAAAAATTGGAAAATTTTGAATTTGGAGTTCTTAGCATTGTACAATGTCAAATGAGAAGCCCTCAATATTGTGCAATTTTGAATTAAATGTTTCAAATTAGACAATTTCAAAGTTACAACGATTATGAAAGGAATGGTTCTAGTTTCAATAGTTATAATTTGGAGTATCCACAAGAATTTATAGTTAAATAAGTTCAAATTTAAAAAGTTAAAAATTTCGAACTTGATTCAATCATAAAAATTCAAAGTTGTATAGCTTCATTTTCAAATTTAAATCCTTTATTGTTGTGAAATTAGTAGTAAAAAATAATTTTTAATTCACTCAATATTAAAAACTTCATTAGTGGGGTAATTTTGAGTTTTAAGCATAAGATGTTGAATTATTTTGAATTCAAGATACCCGAAAATCAATAATTCACGATCTAAAAATTTGACACTGAGTGATTTTAAAATTTAAAGCGTGTAACATTCATATTTCAGAATAAAACATTCTAAGACGACGATTTAAAAATGAAACTTCTGAAAACGTTTCAAACTGAATAATTTCAAATTTTAAATCAGAGAATTTCAAATTATGCTTAATTAGAGAATATTTGATTTTGATTGTTCAAGTAATTCAACAAATATTAATTCAAAATAAATGAACAACGAAAAAAAGTATTTAAAGTTAAACGATTGCAAATCGAAATGTTTCGATTTGTTGCTATATTTTTTTGAATTGTGAAACCTTCCAGTTTGAAATGATCAATTTGGAATATCTATAAAATGTCAAAACGTTGCGTTTTTAATTTAATTCTATAACCGTTTTATTTTGAGTACCCTTAAAAATAGTTGTATAAATTATCAGGCTCGAATTTCATGGATAACATAGTTGATTTCGTATCTCTATACATAGTTACATTGTACATACATTATACATACATATTCAATATTGGTATATATTCTCAATACAAAAAATCAAATATTGCATTTGAGAAAAATCCCAAACTAGATAAAATGTTAAGTAAAAACATAAAGATGGGAACGTGTTTAAATATTTATAGCTCTTAAATCTGAAGATTGATCGGGTGGGAATTAGTAGTCCGCATCTTTGTAATTTAAACGCGGCCTTGCAATCAAGATGAGATGCGGATATGACATGAATCTTAGCGTGGAAAGTATTTTGATCGTGTACTAATATGCAGCAGGTGGCCAAGGACTATCTACAATTGTTCTTAAAATTTTCATAGTCATTATCCTTTTTTGGCTATCTCATCCATCAGAATTTTATAATTTTACCGTGACCTGCACATTACTTACGCAATATTGCTTGATAATATCTACATTTTATTTTAAGTGTAAATTCACTATGAAATAAGGTGTTAATTGCAGTAGAATATAATAAAGTGAAAAGAATTATGGTATATTCTTAATTATTCCAAGCAACTATTTATTATTAGCCGTTTTCAAAATAAAGTTTGAAATAAGAAAACATTTTTTTAAATTTTTTATCATATTCATCAACATCTTATCTTTTACTTTTGCCCGCATCAATAATTTTTCGATTTCATACGTCGATCTTATTTCCAAACATTGGAAAAATCTTGCTCTGAATTCTGAGGAAACTTCTACACGAGAACTCATGTAGTTTCCAAAACTTTCGCGGAAACGCGATTTGATGCGAATTTTGCCTGAATTGAATATCACAGAATCCATTTCAAAGCCCTTTTCGAGGTTAAATCTGAAAGTAATGAAAAACCTCGTGTATAAAAAAAGGTATGACATGCAAACTCTTCACGTCTTTCAGTATACATTTTATTTTCAAATATATTTTTGTCAACTATTTTAAAAGTGATTCAAAATACAATTTAAAATAAATTTCATCATTTACAAATTCTTGATTTTTCAAAAATATTAATGTATCCAAGTGGGTGATTTCTATATCGAATCGAGATATAATCTTTCATTGGTATCTCTGATACAGAAATGATCAAATAAATTATCTTTAATCAATTTCTGAGTTTGCAAAAGGCAATAAAAGTGATAGAGCGTGACATATACCGTGTAGAAGGTAGATATTACTACTTCAACCGCACATTATGTCGTAATTTTGTTGCAAAGACTGTTCAGGCATAAAAAGGAGATAATTTTAATTACGTCATAAATCATGCAATAATATAAGAAGATCATAAATGAATACAAAAGACTATTTTTTTTCTGCGATTCTCATCACTCGAACCGTAAAAAACATTATTAATGATGTGGACAAGCAAGTTATAAATAATTCAAAGCTATTTTCATTTGCATTTTATATTTGCATTTTTAAATTGAGGTGAAAAAAAAATATCTTTGTGTTTCTCATTGTGCAGTGATATTTCTTTTTAAATTAATTAACACCGATTTTTGTAATGCTTTACAAATGAAAGGATACGATTTTGCCAATTCAAATTCTCCGGAATAAAAGAAAAGTCTCACTGGAATCCCGTCATAATAATTCTAAATAAAGTGCTACTACAGTCTTCGGTATGAGAAAAATTAGTACTGAAGTACCAAATTTGCCTAATATTTTATGAAAGGTGAAAATGGGGGCAAAAGTACCAGAAAAGTTTTATTTTATTTAAATTATATCCAAAAAGTTTCTGCTCAAATAGGACGAATTCTGAATTTTTTGTTACGTCAAATCCATTCTAGCATAAACTTTTTGGAACATAAATCCCATTAGCACTTGTAGAAATTTTGAAGAAGTAAACTGGAACTTTTCTAGTACTAACTTTTCTCTATTTGAACTTTGAAAAAATTAGTTAAAGCAGGCGACGCGCCAGCCAGCCATTTTCTAGGGCAGGCCTGCCCAAGTAGGGGAAAACTGCTCGTTCACCACATGTTCGAGTTCCACCACCACGTCCCTCTTCACAGGTCCAGAGGCCAATAAAATTTTGTAATACTTGCTATTGCAAAAAAATATATATGATCTAAAATTAACTATAATATCTAGAACATTTATTCACACTGGTCGACAACACTTTAACATTTAATCAATGAATAACTTGGTCATGACTTGGTTGAACATGACTTAACATAATCGTGACCAAATCATGAGTGACTTAGTCGTGATTTAGTTGATCATGACTAACTTAATCTTAACAAACTTCATGGCAATTAACCAAATCGTGACTAACTTAGTTGTGATTAAATTAATTGTGACAAACTTAATCATGGATAACTGTATCGTGACTAAGCTGATCCTAACTTAAACGTACGATGGACGGACACTCGACCGAAAGTATAAGTGTTTAAAACCTGATGGTTTACGAAACCCTAAAAAACATACTATCTTTTTCTGTGCCGATGTTTTGTTTTGGTTATCTGCACGTCGAAAATAGAAGTCGCAAAATATTGTTTAAAAAAATGTCGAAGGATGGTTTCGTAAAAGCCAATAGCGGAAATGTACCGAAAATAGATATATTTATGGTATCGGAGTAATTTAAGAGTAATTGTGACTTGATAAGTGCAGAAATACGAGGACTGAAAAATGAAACGGATAGGTGACCTAACCTCTTTATCATAACTTTCGTTAGTTTTCACTGGTTTTCATCAAAGCTACATCGTCACATTGATAATTATGAGAACCTCTGAGTCACGTGTGACACTCACGTGACACCAACTTGAATAAGTGTTTTCCCGCCTTCAATTTTCAATAATTTTTTTCTGTTAAATGACTCAACACACAACAAATTTATAACGCACCTTGAGTTTGGATTAAAATTATGTATTAAAAAATTATTTTATCTAAAATTGCGAAACAACCGTATTCATAGCGGAATTGCGAAGTATAGTAAGAAATTACAAATGAATTAAGTAAAAAGTTAAATAAATTTCTTTAATGATTGGAAATTTAAAATCCATTGAACTGTTAATTTTTTGAACACGTTGGCATTGATGAGCATTTCTTGAGCTAAAACAATTAGTAATTACAAATAACAAATGTCGTGTATAATATTTATCTGATTTCTAATTCAAATATTTCATCATACATGATTTTATTATTATTATTTCATTAAAGTCATAAGCCACATTTTCAACAAAAATATTTTAATTTTTTGTAATTATTAAAAACTTGCAATAAAATATTTTAATTGCTCAAGTGTTAAACATTTTAAGTATTATATTGGGCTGCGTCTGATCTTCCCGAAAATTTGAGGTAGTTGGAAAAGGGGATGGACTAGTCGTGCCGAAAATTCGGCACGACTAGCCAAGCTTATGAAAAATATTTGACTACTTATCCCGAATTTTGGGACGACGAGACACTGCGCACGGTGAGCCTCAACCAACTTTGACCTAAAAAAAGATATTACAAGAAGTTATTTTGCGGAATGTCATTCTTACATAGTATGCGCATATTTTGCGCAAAAAAAAATAATCGTGGGAGCGCTTCTTTCAACATAAAAAATTTTGATTATCAAAAAAAAAAAATGTTTATATTTTTTTATCCAGGGATTGCTAACAATTAAATATATAGTTAAAACAGTTCTACAACATTTTTTGTGAAATTATAACTGTTGAATCTACAAAGGTTTATATATTCCTTTAGTGCAAAAGGTTATTAAAAAGTTATATCACTGGCCTTTTTCTGGCAGAATTTTTTCCTCGGATTACGTTCGGATATTTTTGATGCGCTATTAAAAATATCGTGGAAGTGCTTTTTTCAAAAAACATTTTTCATTCTTATTTTCTCAATTTCTGAGGTTTGGATATAATAAGATTCTTTTGGTTTAAAAGCTGAGTAAAAAGTTATTAGGAAATTATGTTCCAAAATGAGAACTGTATAATCTACAGCTGTTTTTGTATGTTTGAAAAAAACACTTTCATCACCGCCAAAGTTGTTGAAACATTTGTTCAATTACCGGTTTCTCTCAGGTTGTAATTCAATAATGCTGGAATAATTTTGAAAATTGAAATTTAAAAAAAATATATAATCTAAAAATTTTGAAAAAAATTGGTTGAAGCTCACTGTGTGCGATTATATTATCTTTAATTTCTTAATAATGTTTAACTACTCATTGCTCAAACAATGATAATAGACAGAATTATTATTTTATACTGAGTAGTATTACGGAATTGTCTGTAATACTAATCGGTCAATTATAGCGCTAGGGATAGTATTATGGAATTTCCCGTAACGTTATCCGTTTTGTGAGGGTTAAGCCAATTTTGAGGACGTGCAATTTGTTTTAATATATAATTTTTATGTTTTCTCATCAACAATGCAATATATTACAAAAGAGCAGGAGGTATTTTTTAAGCACATTTCTAGATCTATAAACTTTTATGTAAATATTTTTCTGTACTTTTCGTTGTTTCCTAGAAAACTGTAAATATTTGATTCTTCGAAAATAATTTTGTTCAATATAAAGCAGGGATTTGCCAAGAATTAATCTCAGGAAATCTGTAGTGCACATTACCATATATATCCTTTAAAAAATTTAAAGTGGGGTTGTTGAGAAAATCCACTGTTAAGAATTTAACAAAAACAGACACCATTATGTAATTTTCCTCAATTTTTTAATTTCTTTAATTAATTGAAAGAAAAAGGATTCCCACGCCGCGAAGAAAATAAAATCCCGAATACCTTCGCTTGTTCGGAAACAACTGCATTTTAATAAAAAAACTCTGTCAATTTTCGAGAATTCGCAGGTAATCGTCAAATGATTGTATGAAATCAAAAAACAATTAGATCGAACTGTGAAATACATGTATTATTCTTCTGACAATCTAATCTGGACCTCATTTTCAAATTTTAAATTAAATTGGTCTTTTCCCGGGTAAAAATATTTGGTCTTGATTATGTCTTGAATGTCTTCAAGACCATGATGTCTGGTTCCGTCTCACCAGCTAGACATTGGAGACATATAGACTTGTCTTAAATTTATGGCAGTAGCAGTGTCAAGACAAGACCACACTGTAAAAAAATCTTTTGTGATATTTACAATTAGATTGTAATTTCACGAGCAGTGTATTTTAAATTACAATTTATAACCTGGTAAATATACCAATGTCGCTCCGAAATTCACGATCTACTCCAACTTCACCCCATGGAACAGTATGAAATAACTGTCCGATGTAAATTTACTATGTCTGACGATGGAAATTATTTGATCAGCGTGGCACGTAGTCAATTTACGTTAGTGAATAAATTTAAATATGCTTATAAATTAACACTTTTTTTGGTAAAGTTGCAGTATCTAGCATAATTTCACACACGGGTAGTATTGTTACGTCTTGGCATCCTGAGAAATTACAAACAGGACATAAATCGACAACCCATCGACAAACTGACAGAAAGACATGGCGCTTTGGACTTTATCATAAAATTACGTCTCAGAGCCTCTAATATTGCTCTAATAGTGATGGGTTCTATGTGAATAAAAAAAATATGTTTTTTTTTATTCAAAACGATACCTGAGAAAAGTAATATGCGCTTTATTTATCCTGATACAGTGTTTGAAAATTTATAACCTCACGAACATAACCTCAAAATTGAAATGTGGTCCTGACAATTTACGTCCTGCATTTTTTTTTACGAAAGTGTGTAAATTTACATCGTCGCACGTAGGTCAAATAATTTCCATCGTGGTACGATGTAAAATTACACCAACTTTTTTTACAGTGCAGGTAGACTTGTCTTGAGACACAGAGGTATAATTTATGTTTCGGTTTTATTACTACTGGGAGGGTCATCTATTTCCAAATAGGTTGGACCAAACAGTTGACAACTGCTAAGGATTGAAATTTTTTCAACCGATAAAAATTGTAATTTTGTAATAACTGATTTTTAAATTAAAAATTCGGAACCTGCCGGTCTCAACAACTAAAGGCATATACAATTTTTCATAAAAAGATTAAAACTCTCAGTTTCTACAAGTATCTAGTGAACTGTTGGAGATAGGAAAAAATGGACAACATTTTTAGATTCGCCATCCAAAGAACATAATTATTGCAGTTAAACAAAGTTATTAATACATAAAAAATAAATACCATAAAGATAAATAATATAAACATTCTGTAAAATTGAATGCGGATTAGTGATGACCCTCGGAGGCCTTGGCAGCCATTTGGCTTGTCTTCTAGTTATAAATCTCTAAGGTTCTTTCCAAAGCAAATAATCTTGTCTCAAGACAATAATGTTTGTCTCTAAGTCGAAAATATTCGTCTTAAGGTATAAAAAATGGTCTGGTCCCATATCACGAGCTAGACATACAGAATAACTTGAAATTGTCTCGGATTAGTCTTGACCCAAGGCAAAATCAAGACCAACACGGAGAAAAATGGAAGTGAAAAATTGGGTCTTTAGTGCTGGTAGTCGAGGTATCCATTACTGAACTGGCGTTGTAAAAAAAATTCGAGATTGAAAATCAGTTATTGACTCAAGTGCAATCGCCGCATTAACTCCTTTAGGCAAATAAAGAGATTACAGCTTGTCGCGGTCTGGCTCCCCTAGCGCACTGTACGTAGTCCAGTCCAGAATAGGAATCGTTCCTATACTCGCAACAGTAAAGAATGATCGGCCAAAAAGAATTCACAAGGGCACAGAGCGGCGGCTGTTGACGGGTCGATATAGTCACTTTTCATTTTATAAACTTAAATTTATTTATGTATTATACATACATATATTCAATAAATTTTAAACATTAAATTATGAACATTTATTTGCTGAAACAGAAAAAGTCGAGTTAGATGAAAAACGTAGTTACCGAGGATTGAACCCGGGTTTCCAACGCAGCAGTCAGCTCTCTCTGCAATCTGGTATTCTGGATTCTAAAGTAAGCGGTACTAAACGTCCTTATGGTATCATGCAAGCAAGCTTCGGTACGGTGCTGTCCGAACGTTATTGAGTGCGGGACATCCAGGAATGGTTACTGGACTGCTGCAAACTAAGTCGAGTTCCCAATAGAACACTATAAACTATACTTCGATAAGACTTCGTCCTTCCGAAAACTGAGACACGATATATAGATTTCTATTATTGATTCTAGAAAGTATAGTAATTTATTCTTTCTATTCTTTTTTGAGAAAACGCACTTTTTAGGAGAGACTAGTTTTTCATTTGTGCAAAGGTTGAAGCACTTAAATTGTAGGTGGTAACGTACGAAGTGTATACAATAACTTTAAAGCATTAAAAGATAAGGTTCTATGCAGGAGAGATACACATTTTTAATGATTAGTGTGTAGTTTCACAATCCTTCCCGTGTCTTGTGCATCTATTCCTGAAATTTGGTAATCATTAAACAATTTGTGTACTGAATATGGAACTCTTCAATCTCATTTTTCTCCGTGAAATATTCTTACCCGAGTTGATAACAGTTATGATGAACGCATGCGCAATATCTCTGGCTGCTGAAATCCAAGTCGTCGCCCATTGGACAATTTCACAAAAGAAGAACTCAAATTCGTTTCCTTCCCTAGGGAGTAAAAGTGATGATGTAACGGTAAAAAAGTAAAGTTAGTTATATTTGGTCAAGAGTGAAGTTATCTGCTTGTATCCATAGACAGCTTATATCCGCTGTCCAAAAGTATAACCTAGTAAGTGCCATTTGCCGTTAAGGCTATTTGCCAGCACTTATGCACTAAAAAGTGATCTCTTTCGGAAATGTTAGTTACTAGGTTATACTTTTGGACAGCAGATATCATGTTTTGTCCAACCCCAGTTGAAAACGCAACTTTTCATGAATGTGAAGCAGGTACAATGTGGTTATTTTAAGACCAGTGGCAACTGCAGATGAGCACTTCGCAAGCGAGTCCACATAGAACTTTACGCCCGCTTCGCCGGGCGTGATGAGTTTGAAAGAATGAAGTACATCGAAGTGAATGTGACTCCAAGTCAAGAAAAAAAAAATCTTGGCTGATATCATATCTGTAGTCAATTTCACGTTATTGACGAAAAGTTAGTATCAGGGATTCAGAGTGTATTAGAAAACTATTTATCCACGTCTGGCACCTGCTTCTCATGCATGAAAAGTTGGAGTTTCAAGGAGGAATCGGAATTGCGGTATGAAAAGCCGGACTATTTTCGTTACGGTTAGCAGGACCTGGAGGAGGGACTACATGCACCGAAATCTCAGTGCATTTAGACACTCCCGTATACTGATATATATATATGTCGTTGTGATTTTGTCGTTGCCTATGACCACCCATCTCACGGTTGTGAGACGTGGCCATAGGTGTGATTTACCGCGGTGATGGTGGGGGCTATTGACATTTTGTCGGATGGCAGTTGCTCTTAGTGGGACCCTGCGGTGGTTGTTTAACTTTTTTTCAAATTATATATATATATAATACACTGGATGCAGGATTCAATGGGAAACGCATGTGCCTACTTGAAGGCTTCGGAGCCGCCATTTTTTAGGAATGTTTTGGTTCGGGACAGATCGGGATATGCGGGAGATTTAAATGTAGTATGGAAGAGAACTCAAAAATATTAATAAAAATCATGTAAAATTTAGTTTATTGTCAATGAGTGAATGGACCAAAACTGGAAACTAAATAAAACTTAATGAAAAGTAATTAAATAAATAAAAATAATCGAACAGTACAAAAAAAGTAAAGTGGATGGGATTTTAAATTGGTGGAATACACATTTCGTAAACACGTGGTTTAGAATATTTATTTTTTTTCTCTTGAAAGGTACAATAAAACTTTGAAGTTTTTACAAGTGGACAATATAATAATTGTAATATCCTAAAAAACTGTATACGTTATAATTGTGAAACACTTACGGGAACCTTCAAAAGCTACCAATTTGTACAAAATAATTTTTCTGCGTATAAAAAAAGTGGTGTGAAATAATTGTAAATATGACTAATGGATATTATAATTACAAAATGAATGTAAATTATAACATAAATAATGATAATTAAAAAGAGCAAAAGGAATAAAACTCTTGTGGCATGTGTGACACTAGTAATATTAATATTATTCCAATAATATTATGCAATTCATGAATACGAACTTTGAATTAATGTTCAATAAAAATAAACATAGAAAAAAGTATAAGGTATAAATATATAAGATAAAAATATATATTGTAAACTAGCTATGAATTCGATCTCAAGTGTTTCCACTTTGTTTGTATTTATAATTATATAGTGCTCATTTCACGAGCACTTTGCTTCCCATTAGCAAATGTATTTGCTTCCCCATAGAGGAAGCATTAGTTATTTTTTCAATAATAGATAAACCAAAGTCTTCATTTTGATCAATTTAAAAATATAAATTTACAAAAAATACAAAATTACAAAATAATACAAACAATTTTTTGAATACAAAGACAAATCAGACAAATCAAAAATTGTCTGAATTATTTTATTTGAAAATTTATGAGCGAAAAGTCTTTTCTATTCATGCGT
This sequence comes from Andricus curvator, assembly GCA_932195095.1. Lineage (NCBI taxonomy): Eukaryota > Metazoa > Arthropoda > Insecta > Hymenoptera > Cynipidae > Andricus > Andricus curvator. The sequence goes on from CAKNYM010050270.1 coordinate 223,033, forward strand.
CCACTTTGAATTATGTCAGTGAAAAAAGTTTTTCGGTTTGAAACATATTCAAATATTATAAATGAGTATAACTTCCTTAATCTCCAATAAAGTGTACCAATATTATAGATCAATCGATTTGCCTTGAATCAAGGAATCTTTTCCATTCTTGCATCAATTTTGAATTATGTTAGTGAAAAAAGTGTTACTATGAAAAACCGTGTTTTCAAATAGTATGCATCACCATAGCTTTTTACTATAAGAATCGATTTTAAAAATATATATAATACCATAGCTTCCCTACTATTTAATAAAATGTATTAATATTGTAGGTCAATCGATTCGTCTCGAACCAAGGAATCTTTTATATTGTCGCATCAACTTTGAATTATTTTAATGAAAAAAGTTTTACTATAAAAAACCGATTTTCAAAATATATAAATTATCATAACTTCCCTACTCTTTAATAAAATGTATTAATATTGTACGTCAATCGATTCGTCTCAAACGAAGGAATCTTTTATATTGTTGCATCAACTTTGAATTATGTTAATGAAAAAAGTTTTACTATAAAAGACCGATTTTCAAAATATATAAATTACCATAACTTCCCTACGGTTTGATAAAATATTTTAATATTATAGGTCAATCGATTTGTCTAGATCCAAGGAATCTTTTATATTCTTGCATCAACTCTGAATTATGTTAATGAAAAAAGTTTTACTATAAAAAACCGATTTTCAATATATATAAATTACCATAACTTCCCTACACCTTAATAAAATATATTAATATTACAGGTCAATCAATTCGTCTCGAACCAAGGAATCTTTTATATCCTTGCATCAACTTTGAATTATCTTAATGAAAAAAGTTGTAATATAAAAAACCGATTTTTCAAATATTAGTAAGTGCTCAGAAAAAATGCAACAAATATTTTTAGAAATCCTTCGGTCAGTTTCAAGATATCAGTCGGAAAAATAAGCTCTCCAAATTTCATCAATTTATCTGCGACCGTTTTCAAGTTATCGTGTTCACAAAAAAGCGTGACATCCACACATTCACACACACACATCCGGACAATTGCTTAGAACATTGTATTAGACATTTTTAAATTGGGGAAGGTTCAATTAAATGAATTTAAAAAGTTTGGAAAATGTTACCATTACGAAGCTTCCTCTATGAGGAAGCAAAAGGACATTTATAATAGGAACAAATCCTCTTCACTTTACCAAGCCTTCCAGTTGTTAAGGTAAAAGGATTTTGTGCAGCTGGAAAAAAAGAGAAATGGATAAAATTATACTTATATACTAGTATTGGAGATAATAATGTATAAATTAAGGTTGTATAAGAAATAAAGCGGAAAAAATACTGAAAGAAATTAATAAAGTTTATTGTACTCGAGAAATAGAACAATATTTTAACATAGAATTCACGTGCAACTCAAAATCTTATAGAATCAGTCAAGAACTACATTGGTAATAATACTGTCGCTAAGGTCCCGTTAAACATACTCTGAATCCATTAAAATTGTGACATATGAAAACCACACCTTCACTTTAACTCATCTAGTAATGCGTAGGGCTGAAAAATACGGACATTCATCAAACTTATTTTATTAATATTGAAATATCACACAATTTGTGAAACAATAAATCATAAAATGAATATGGATTTAATATCGTAACACTTCAAATGAATAACGCATGCAGCAACAAAACCACACTTTCACTTTAAACCATCTAGTAATACATAAGGCTGAAAAAATAGACACTTTCATCCAACTAATTATAGTAATATTGCAATATCATACAATTTTTTAAACAATAAATGATAAAATAAATATGGATTTAGTACCACGATACTTAAAATGAATAATATATGCAGCAATGAGTCACTAATGCTATTGATTAATTATATTAATCTGTGAGATATTAAATGAATTAGGTGAAACATATTATTATTTAGTTCAATATCGACAGATGCATTTTTAATTTTTGTAAACGGAAACTTATTTTCCAGATATTTTATATTTCAAGAAATTGAAAATCATACCTTCAGAACTTCTCGAAAGTATAGTTGGAAATGTATCGACTTTCAGGTGCAGGTGACCATTATTTCGCGAAAAAGATATCTTAGCAAAGTGATTATCACAAATGACACTTCTTTCATTAGGATAAAAATTTTCTTTTCCAATAGCTGCTAATCATTCCTTTAGAAGTTCCACGTTCTTCAAAGGAAACCTACACAGAAAATTTCAGTGTTAAATTTGACTTGAATTTTGATGACTTTGAAGATTCAAAGTGAAGTTTTCAATTCTAAATTTTCCAAATTGAAGAAATTTCGAATTTGAAGCATCAAAATTTAAAAAATGTCAAACTGTAAATAAAAATGCTTAAATTTGGATGATATTGGAAATCAAAAGTCAACTTTTCTATTTTAAATCTTCCAAATTAAGAAATTCCGAACTTAAATCATCAAAGTTACAGACATTTTTAACTGTAAATTTTCAAAATTTAAAATACTTCAATTTTGAAGATTTAGAACTCAAAATTCAGCATTTTGGAGAATTACAATTACCAAATACCAACAGCCATACCACGCTGAAAAAACCAGTTCTCGTCAGATCACTGAAGTTAAGCAGCGTTGGGCGCGGTTAGCACTTGGATGGGTGACCATTCGAGAAAACTGAGTGCTGTTGGCACATCGTGGGTGTGGTGAGCCCACACTTGTAGTTATTTACTACAAGTTATCAACCTAGAAACACTACCCGAATCGGGTAGTGTCACGCCTACCCTGAAAGGGAAATGGCTTAATGGTATACAATTGAACTATCTTGAATTTTGAAAATGTATAGAATTACGAAACATTTTCTTGTAATAGTTGCACTTTGAAAGTTTATAATTACATTTTTTTCAATTTTCACGAATAGCAACTTAAAATTCTTCAATTTTCACGATTTGCAATTTAAAATTCTTCAATTTTCACGATTTACAATTTAAAATTCTTCAATTTTGAAGATTGCGATTAAAAACTCTTTAATTAAATTTCCAATCAAAAGATGAATTTCCATTCAAACAAGACGATTTTGCAACAGAATAGATGAACTTTTAAACAGGAAGATTAATTTTCTACCAAAAAGAACGAATTTCCAACCATATATTCGAAAGTTCAAGTAAAAATGAGCTAAAATGATGAATCTTCAACTGGAATAGTTGAAATTTAAACAAAGAAAATGATTTTGAAATAAAAAAAATGAATTTTCATTCAAAAAAATGAATTTTCAATCCAAAAAATGTATTGCACATTTATTAAGCTTTGTTTACTAATTTAAAATTTGGCTTACTTGGGAAAGGATTTCTCTGATCCACGTATTTTGACGTTATCACAGCAGACGCATTTTAGATGAAGATTTCCAAATTTTGTTGGCACACTTCCTGGTGCAAGTATTGCTCGATCATTGTTGTTCTGTACGTAACAATCTTTTCTAAAATGATCGGAACACAATCTTGTTATTTTTTGTATTTTCAAAATTTGCATCTGATGCAACCACGCTTCACATGCTTTCGGATCTGTTGGAAACCTGCAAACAATTGATTAAAAAATAGACGAGTTCGCTATATTTGATTCATTAAAAGAAAAGCTAGAAATATATAATATTAATATATGGAAAGATTACAGTATAAACAAAACACAAATCTAACATCAAACTTTTTAATCTTGTAGGTCTTGTACTTACTTGTGAAAATACCTCAATCCGCTGCATTTTTCACTTTTTCCACAGTGAAAACAATATCTACTCGATCTCGAAAATTTCATTAATATAACATTAGTGACATAACCTATCTCGCATAACCCGAACTGTCCCAAGGGGTCCCGAACCAAAACACCCCTGAAAAATGGCGGCTCCGACGCCTTCATGTAGGCACAGATCCATTGAATCCTGCGTCCAGTGTATTAGATATATCAGTGCTCCCGTATTTTTGTCCGTGCGGACTGACCTTAAACGCTATACTTAATCGATAAAGGCATGAAACTTTTCAAGTTTCTCACATAATATCTGAAGAGTTACACAGAACAGAAGATTCATCTTGAAGAAAGGAAATATTGCGTCCATCGAGACTAATTAGTAATTATCTTACAACATTCTTTCAGCTCATGGGTAAAAGGTTTATCGCGAAAGTGTCTATTGGACAAAGAAAAGTGCGCGGAATGATGTTACTACAGACATGTAAGTACTAACTACCAGACATAATAATGGCTATAATCACTGTTTTATAAGAGTAATGGTGCCACCTTGAACCGAATAACGTGCACGTGATTGGTAAACTAGCCGTTGTCCACGAAGCAGGTAATCGTGGAGCAGAGATACGTTCGGGTCCCTCGCAACTATTGCAATTATCTGACGAACTATCGCACTGAACATCGCTGGATCTCACACGGTGCCACCGCGGTGGTCTGCCAAACGCGAATGGCGCAATTTTGCCAACCGAGTCATTGCTATTGGCTAACTTGACTTGTGCATTCAAAGTTTGCACTTCTTAAGAACCATTTCATGCTAGACGATATCGTTAAAACCTGCAAATGCAAATGTGAAAATGTACAAATCTAGAAATGCAAATGTTGTCAGAAAAAATATCTACGTGAGCTGAATATGAATCTCTTTCAGAAATCCATGATGTCTTTAACCTTTTTATATGATTTGTCTTGAAATAAAATTGAAACTATTGCATAATTTTTCGTAATTTTTTCGAAACTTTTTTATTATATCATGAAAAGGTTTCGCCGCTACTTCTTAAGGAATTGATACTGACCACGCACACTTTACTTAAACATACCCTTCCATAACGCCCGCGTTCATTTGGTACACGTCTTACCACCTCCATTTTTTCACCGTATCAATAATTGACCATATCTTTGGCCCCATCCATTTGTTATAACCACAACTCAAGACCTACTTAAAAATACGGCCGTTTCCCATACCCATTTAGGGTGCTTTCAAGCCTCTGCATGCAGGCAGCCGCCCGGCCTGCAAAAAGTCCACAAGAATGAAAGAGATAGAGAATGGTCCGTCTCTTTTACTCGCATGGACTTTCTGCAGGGAGGCTGCCTGCTTGCAGAGGCATGAAAGCACCCTGATGATGCTCAGTTTTATAACTGGATCTTGACCCTCAGCTGCACACTTGACCACGCCCATTTTCCTTAACCAAGGTCCTAGCCATGCCCTTTGACACGTCTATTGACTACATTACCTCACGACGTCTATTTTTATGGATTAACTTTCTTAGCCGCATCCTTGACCACAATATTTTTCTCAATCACTCCCTTAACCACATTCATGTTTCTTGACCATTTCCCTTGTCCATACCCTCGCAGAGTTAGGAAAGTGAACTTTTTGGCTCGAATCAAAATGTCTCCTACTAACTTATTTCCCTTTTTAGGGAACGACTAAAGTCGGCGTCAAAAGTACGCGACCCCCACTTTGATCGCTTGCAACTCGTTCAAAAAAAATCGCAGAAAATACTGACCAGGTACACGTGAAAGCTTAAGGTCTCCTGAATTGAA
>CAKNYM010050272.1:9831-78758 GCA_932195095.1 Andricus curvator
TATACATTCCAAGAAGAGTCCCACTATAATCCAATATTGCAAAAACCTCACCATTAGATGTTGATAATACAATATATTCTCGTGTTGGCGCGGGCACATATCTAGTCCGTTCTACTCGCAATCTAATCGGCATACTGGCAGGAATAACATATCTTCGAAATTCAAATTGACGGTTCCGATTTGTGCGAGGAATAAGTCGAACATATCCAAGTTGTTCTATTGTACATCCAAGTACTTCATCTGAAGGTGGCCTGCCGGGTGGAGAAATGAACCTGGCACGAATAGGAGCCTCCGCTGGAGAAGTGCGGTCAGGTGAATGTTGTCGAGCAGCAGAAGAAGAAGAAGGGATAGGATTACTTTCGATTTTGAAATTCCGTTGGGAGTGTAGTGAATCGTAATTTGCAGAAACTTTAATAAAAGTGTTTGAGAAGATTGGTTGTTTTTTGCCTACTGGACAATCCTTTATTTCATTTTGAGTCAAATTATCAATTGCGCCGCTCATCATATTTATCTTTATGCGCGAATGACTTTTATCTGCCCTATACATTCCAAGAAGAGTCCCACTAAAATCCAATATTGCGAAAACCTCACCATTGGATGTTGATAATACAACACATTCTCGGGTTGGCACGGGCGCATATCTATTCTGTCCTGCTCGCAATCTAATTGGCATACTGGCAGGAATAACATATCTCTGAAATTCAAATTGACGGTTCTGATTTGTGCGAGGAATAAGTCGAACATATCCAAGTTGTTCTATTCTACATCCAAGTACTCCATCTGAAGGTGGCCTGCCCAGCGGAGAATTGGACCTGGCACGAATAGGAGCCTCCGCTAGAGAAGTCCGGTCAGGTGAATGTTGTTTGGCAGAAGAAAAAGAACCAGGATTACGTTCGCCAATAGGATTCCTACTAGCAGGAAACGCGGACCTGCCACGAAAAGGAGCCCCCTCCGGAGGAGGCTGATCAGGCAGATGTTGTTGTCGAGCAGCAGCAGAAGAAGAAGGGCCATGATTACGCTCGCTATTATGTTCCTTGTCGGGCTGTAAACTGCATTCTGCGAGAAGAAATAGAAGATTCATTTTTTTTTGTTCATCACGTTTATTTCTTATATCTTTTATTGAACTCAACTTTCTTTGCAGAAAGCATCTTTCTGATGATTCAATGTTTTTTGAGAAAATGTCTATATTTAATGTTATAAACAAAAAGAAAAGAACAATAGAATAAATTTGCAGTGACAATGTGTTTGAAACAGTAGATACAAAATTAAAATGTTTTCCGCAAACTACAACAAGAAAACACATAAATAATAGCCAATTATTTTCAATGCATTTATTTTTTTTTACACTTACATTTAATGTTAACTATTATTATTTATATCATTAGGATTATGTAGTATCGCACACGAACTAGAGTGATACTGGTCATAAAAGCAAGAAAAACAAAAAGTTTCGCGACATCTGGCACAATCTAATAAACGCAGATTTTTTACATTTACATAGTTTGGTCAGAACATTGATGGGAAAGCATACTTCATTCACATTCATAAAAGTTTGCCTATCATCACAGAGTTTTGAAGCATACGAAGTATAATGCAACATATTACAAAATATCGGAGAAGATAATTGATGGTGAACAATTGAACGTATTTTTATACTATCCTCACGGGAATTTATTTTGCGATCATGTTCAATCAAGTAAGAACAGTTTTGAAGACGCGTTATAAGACTTTATATCTGCCTGTATAAATAAACATTACAAGGTTGGACCAAAGAAGTACACATTTTTACTAATTTAATTTAAAAATATAAATACTAGACACTACTGAAGAATAAAGAATTTTAATAAAATGCATAATTGTCCAAACGAGTGATAATAAAAATACGAAAAACAGAGGTTTTTTGTAAATCAGGAATGAATAATCATCAGATGGTATACTTTCCGTAAATGTTATTCAAGAATGGAATAAACAAGCATTTTGATAAACGAAAAGAAAAGAAAAAAAAGTAAGGATAGCGAGAGTCGAACGCCCAACCTTGCGGCTATCAGCCGAGCGTTCTACAGGGTGTTGCCGACGCTTCGAAATACTCTTACGCCGGCTCGATGACCATCTGTTCGCAATTTTATCGAAAATGGGTCAAAATTGCATCTTCTTCATTATTCTCCTAAAACCTCTGGTACGTACCTTTTATTGAGAAGAGTATCAATTCAAACAAAAAGAAGCGTACCTAAAGGTACCTTTTTCAGTGTTAGCTCAGTTAGCATTTTCACGGCATGGCCATCCACCCTCATCAAACTCGGTCGTACTCGACCTCAGTCCCTTGAAAAGTCTCCCCGGTGTTAAGCTGAGTCAACGTCGCTCGCCCTCCACTCCCCTTTCACTTGCATGACTTTCTGTTCTTTTTAGGAAGGAAGGGAAAAGGGCCAGGTTTCCAGTGTGTCATTGTCATTCCTAGTAAGTAGATGTTTGTACATTCAGCATCAGTGTTTAACGCTATGTTTAAAACTACGCTATGTTTAACACTTCCAAGCCAAATGTTTTTCATTTGGTTGACGCTTTAGCGTACACAAATTGATACATACGTGAAAATGAGAAGTGTAGGGACAAGAAGACATGAAATTTTGGAAAAAGAACAATTCCTCATCAAAAGTATGATGTCCTTCCAGAATGGTAGGGTGACAAGAATCGAGTTGGTTCGTAAAGTTTCGCACAAATTCTTACTAGCACAGTTCTGTTAAGTGCAAGTAAGTGTAAAGGGAAAATGTTGGTAACAGTTGGAGCGAGAGAGAGTTTTAACACCTTCGGACATCTCATCTCTGTCACTTACACGCTCATTCTTTCCTCCTCATACGGTGGTACGACGGGACCGCCAGTGGTGGGAGAAAGAAGGAACGTATGACAGAGCGCCGCCGGACCGAATTTGGGACTGAGTTTGAGTACGGTCGCGCCCCTCAATTCTGATCGTGGGAGTTCTCAGATGCAGGCCGGTTAAAAAAAAAACCTAAAATTATGAAAGCATGGCGTGATTCAATTCTAATTAGCAGAAAATGAATTAGATGAAAATATTTAAAAAATTATTATGTTAAAATGTATTAAATCGTAGTGAGAGTGACTGCTGGTCACAATTTTCACAATATTCGGAAAAAAGGTATATATGTTTGCTTATATTTGTTAGAATACAACAATTGTTGATTTTTTAAAGAAACAGAATAAGTAAATATAAAACTTTGGTCTGGAAAATAATTTTTGGCAGTAACTATTTCTATTAAAAATTGGCAATGAACAACTATTATTTACTGTTATTATTCAATTCAAAATATTGCGAAATTTGTATGTATTTAAAAATATTGTAATTTTTATTGAAAAAAGTTTGTTTTTCTCTGAAAATACTTTGAATTATTGTGAGAGTTATTGTCAGTGACAATTTCTATGAAACATTAATATTATTTTTGTGGCTTTTCAAGTTTTTATTTTGCTTCATCATCTGAAGCGATGCAGATATTTTTGAAAATAACATAGGTTTAATTATAATTGTTGAAATACAACAAGTGTCAATCTTGTAAACAAATCAAAGAAATTAATTCACAGGTTTGGCACTTTGGCCCGAAAGATTTTTTCCACTGAAACTGCTTCAAGTTTTTGTAAGAAAGATTTGCAATCCTTATTTCCATAAAAAATTAGCAATACATAATTGTTGTAAAAAAATTGTAGCGACATATTTAAATCAGCAATTCTTTCAATTTTAGATAATCTAGGAAATTATACGTGTGTTATTCTGTTTGTTTATTCCATAAGCAATGGAGATAAATGAATGAAAAGTTTTGCCATTTTTCCATCACCTTAGGTTACCAATGCATGGATCTAATACAATGGATCAATAAATGACTTTTTTAAATACATGAAAACTTCGTGATATTCAAAATTAAATAAATAGATATTAACAATAACTTATTCTTAATTTTACATAGAAATAGTGAGGTCAAATCTCTGTCACGAAAAATTGAAGCAATTTGAGTGCAAAAAAAAGAAAGTATTTTGCAGGCCAAAAAGCCAAAGTTTCATATTTACTTATTTCATTTGTTAATAAAATCAACAATTGTTGTATTTCAACAAATACACTTGAACTTGTGTTTTCTTAAGAATATCTACATCAATTCAGATGATGAAGGAAAATCCGAAATTGAAAAACTACAAATTCCAATATTTTCCAAAACAACTGAAAGTAAAATTCAAATTATAATAGTTTATAATGTTTTATAGAAGTTGTTACTGACAATATTTCTCACAATAATTCAAAGTATTTCCAGAGAAGAACAAACTTTTTTCAATAAAAATTACAATATTCTTAAATACATACAAATCGTAATATTTGAAATTAAATAATAACAATTGTTTATTCTCGATTTTACATAGAAGCAATTACTGCAAATCTCTTTCCTAAAAATTTTAAGTAGTTTTAGTGCAAAAAAACATATTTTTCAGGCCAAAGTTTTACATTTACTTATTTTATCCCTCCACAAAATCAACAATTGTTGTATTTTAATAAATATAATCAACCCGATATCATTTTTCCAAATATCTACATCAATTCAGATGATAGAGGGAAAACCGAAAAAAAAGAAACAATAAATTTCAAGTTTTTGCAAAAAATTGTTCATAACAACTACAATTGTTGATGTTTTATAAAAATTGTGACTAGTAGTCACTCTCGCAATAATTTGAAGCATTTTCATCCGAAAAAAAATTTTTTTCAACAAAAATTACACTATTTGGCTATTTGTTAATGTAGTTTGTTCATAATGATTGAAACATACAATAATCAAATTATTTTTATTCCATGAGTACTCTTGCCTTAATTTAAAATGATTTTCATTATATGTAAACCGTTTTCAAAGAGTAAATAATGACGTTACCTCTCCTATCTTTACTTTCCTCATTTTCACTCTCTCCCCCTCTTCCTCTCCATGAACTTCTTCCTCTGGTCCATCTCTAACCCCCGTTATAATTTCTCCACTAGCCCTTCCTTTCTTCTTCACTCTGACCGCCTCCTGGAGTCTCCACCTATACCGCCTTGGCAGCTTTGGCTCTATTCTACCCCATTCCTTTCTTTCTACCCACGTCTCTACCAGTCCCACAACATCAAATTCTTGGATATACCTACGGAACTCCTGATCCTTCTTCTTTATCCCTGCTACGTTCCGTCTATTTTTATTTTCCGATATCCTACCTTCGCCGATCTCCCTTCACTCCTCCCCCTCCTAGCCCTGTCGTACAGCATTCTCTGCACATCCCTTTCCTTTCTCGTCAAATCGTGTTCGATGAAAACACCATTATCCTTTATCCTTTTTTTCTTTCGCATTACTCTCAAATTTTCTTCCCAGCTCTCTAATTCCACAACCGCCACTTCCTTCTCCTTTCTCCCCTCCAACTTAACTTTCCATACCCTGCCTTTAACCCACGCTATGCTCTGTAGCAGCGTTTTCACGCCCTCCCTTTCTTCCCGGGTCTTTAGCTTCAAACCTCTTATCACAATATTATTTCTTCTGTCTGCCTTCTCTTTTCTCTCCATTCTCAACTCCATTGCCCTTATCCTTTCGCTATCCGCCCTCTCCTCCTTTTCATTCCTACGCACTCCCACTTTTTCTTCTATCATATTCCTTACTTTCTCCCAAATACCTTTAATCTCGCCCCTTCCCCCACCCCCGTCACCTACTTCGATTTCCGCCCTGCCCTACACCTTCTCAAGCCTTTTCTGCGTCCTTTCCTTCCACACCCTAATCTTGACTTCCATCTGCTTTATTTAAACTTCTTTTTCTTTCCTGCCGCTCTCTAACCCTTCTACTCTCTCCCTCAGATCCTTCACCTCCTTTTCATATTTCTCACCTCTGATTCTCAAGTCCTCCCTAATGCCTTCCATCTGCTCCTCAGTCCCCCTTACGTCCTCCTTCAGCCGCGTGATCTAGCCTAAGAGCATCCCGAGAGCCTGCTTCTCCGACTTTCCCTCTATTGGTCGGGGGCCGGGGGGGTGGCCTACGTGTCATCCCGCTTTTTTTATACGGACTCTCTACCTCGCTTTTCTCCAGACTCTCTTGGCTATCTCTCTTCCTCTTCCGCTTCACGGCGTCCCGGAAGGCGATATAAATGGAGCAAAAATGTAGAGAAAAACTGTGAATGTAGCGTTATTCTACATGGAAAAACCAAACAGAATCGACCCCTCAGACCTCCTAATTAGATCGTTTATTCGTTTTACAGTAATCTGAAGTTTTTCAACTACAGTAATTTAATCGAAAATCGACATTTTTATTTCTTTCAAGTTCAATATATGGGATACATGTTTTCGATGTATTTTTTGCCGTAGAAAACGATGGTGTTATTAGTTTTACTCTACCAGCCATCTAGAAAGCGCTAATGGCGTTTTTGTCGCGAATTTTTTGGAAAAAGCTGTATTTTTAGGTTAATTTTATCAACTAGCGCATTTCAGATGATTTCTAGAACAAAACTAATAACACCATTGTATTCTACGAGAAAAAATACATCAAAAACATGTATCACAATACTGAATATAATTTTTAAGTACCCTTTAAAAGTTTGATAACAAAGTGATTTTTTCGCCAACCGGCCGCACTGGCAGTGTGTAGCGCACAGGCGCAGCATTTTTATTTTCATCAAGTTCAAGTACAACCAAACGTTATTTTCAAAAGTATGACAGATGTTTTCGATGTATTTTTTCTCGTAGAACATGATAGTGTTATTTGTTTCAACGTTGGAATTACCTAAAATGCGCTAGAGGCGAAAAATCATCAAAAACGCGGCTTTTCTTCATACGATACACTACAAAACACGCTTCTAGCGCTTTCTAGTGAATTTTTATAATGAAACCAATAATATTATCGTCTTCTACAAAAAAAATACACCAAAAACATATAACATACTTTTGAAAATAATGTTTGGTTGCTGTCAGTCCGGCTGATAGTCGCAATTTAATTGAATTTCATAAATAATTAAAAATATAAATTCACTACTGTAACTTATCAAGCGTACTTCTACTTTGAATAAATATGTACATGAGTGTGTATGAATAATATAAATTGTATATACACATAAGCGAGTAGGAGCAAGGAAATATGTGAAACATAAAAAACAATAATTATTTAATATCACAGTATTTATTCAATTGATTAGGTATGATATACACATATTATTATGCAACAATAGCATATATTTTTAAACATTTTACAATATTATATGAACAAATTATTATTTACAAAAACAGAAAATATATTTCTATGATAATCAAATAATTGAATAAATAACATAGTCCGTTCAAAGATGTGATGAAGAAAATGCAACTACAGCTTTTTTGACTTTCAACAAATAGGAAGGATGATTTATTGCATTTATTTTAAATCTGTTCCAATAAATTAAAAATTCACGGTGGATAGACTCGCCTGCTTGTTCTGACCAAATGCCGAGGCCATCCCCATCGAGAAAACTGAGAGCATCTTTAATATGCTGCAAAATCACGTGTATCTTCAAAGTTTTGGAATTCTCAGTAGCTTCATATATATTTTTGGATTCTTTTAAATTTTTATCTAAATCACTTCCAGCTTTCTTAACAGAAAAGCAACTTGTCACTATTATATCCATGAGTTTGAATGCGTTTATGTACGGCACCAATCGAAGTCGACCAACATTCTTATAAATCTGTGGATCGTCCAGCATATCAGCAGATTTTAATAGTTTGCGACAGGCGTTTCCTTCAAATACTCTTCCATGATAAGACTTTGAAGAAAGAGATAATTTTTGTGGCCATAAAAATGCTATTTCGGAAGAGAGAAGTGGAACTAACCCGTTAAAAAACAAATAGTTTACGAAACCTTGAAGTAGATGTAATTCTGGAGGAACACATTTTTCAATCACTAATTTATCATTATTTTCATCGAAGAGAGGTTCATTTACAGTACTATGAGCTTCTGAAGCTTTTTTCTTATCTTTTTTTTCCCCAAGAAAATTTCGTAGTCTCTTCTTAGATCCCCATATGTTTTTAATCTAGCAGAATCTTCATCAACATTGTCATTACATGATTTACCTAGATGTTTCAAACTTACGAAACAATATGGGCAAGGATATGTCGCAGTAGCTGTTTGCTGTCCATTGACTGTGAGTATCGAAAACTATTCCGTTACGATAAATCAACTTCGATTATCGACTGACCTATCGAAGAACAAGCGCGGACCTCGGGGAAATCGAGTGTACGTCAAAGTGCTATAAGAGAGAAAGAGACAGTGAGAGAGCGTGTTTTGTAGTGTATCGTATGAAGAAAAGCCGCGTTTTTGATGATTTTTCGCCTCTAGCGCATTTTAGGTAATTCCAACGTTGAAACAAATAACACTATCATGTTCTACGAGAAAAAATACATCGAAAACATCTGTCATACTTTTGAAAATAACGTTTGGTTATACTTGAACTTGATGAAAATAAAAATGCTGCGCCTGTGCGCTACACGCTGCGAGTGCGGCCGGTTGGCGAAAAAATCACTTTGTTATCAAACTTTTAAAGGGTACTTAAAAATTATATTCAGTATTGTGATACATGTTTTTGATGTATTTTTTCTCGTAAAATACAATGGTGTTATTAGTTTTATTCTAGAAATCATCTGGAATGCGCTAGTTGATAAAATTAACCTAAAAATACAGCTTTTTCCAAAAAATTCGCGACAAAAACGCCATTAGCGCTTTCTAGATGGCTGGTAGAGTAAAACTAATAACACCATCGTTTTCTACGGCAAAAAATACATCGAAAACATGTATCCCATATATTGAACTTGAAATAAATAAAAATGTCGATTTTCGATTAAATTACTGTAGTTGAAAAACTTCAAATTACTGTAAAACGAATAAACGATCTAATTAGGAGGTCTTAGGGGTCGATTCTATTTGGTTTTTCCATATAGAATAATGCTACATTCACAGTTTTTCTCTACATTTTTGCTCCATTTATATCGCCTTCCGGGACGCCGTGGCTTTCTCCGTCTCCCGGACGTGTCGCTCGACACCGGACCACGACCTGTTGGCTGTCGTGGCACGTGGTAACTCGGACCTCCGCAACCGAAAGATGTCTCTGAATAATGCTGCCGTCTATCGCCGCAAATTTTTCCCTTTATTTCCCTTTCTGTGTTTTCACTTCTTCACAGCCCTCGCAGACACCCTTTTCTCTCCCTTAACATCCCCCAACTCTGCGAGAACCACCCTTGACCCCTCGAAGGCCTAAGACTCCTGGCCACAAACTCCCCCGATCCCTTGCCAACCTAACCTCACTTTCTCTATCTAACTAAATCCCACCTCACACCCACGCTGAAAATTACTTTTTATCTCCCCAATTCACCCCACACAACCCTACTCGCCTCCCAGGCTTCCACCCTCACACTACACTCACAGCTTCCACACAAATTCCGTGAAACGGTCGGTGGCCATACCGTGAAAATGCTAACACTGAGCGTCACTGCAATTTTATTCTATTGTTCTTTTCTTTTTGTTCATAACATCAAATATAAACATTTCTTCGAAAAACTGCCTCCTTTCGGCAAAACAGACTAATATTTAGATGAGGTATGCAAAATATATGACAAAAATATACAACCGAGCGGCTGAAACCTGGAATCCCGTTTTCTAACACTGATAAATCCCCTTAAGTTCAAGTTCGTAAATATGTAATGGCCAGGTATATCTATGAAATCATGATTTTTGGCGTTATAGGCTGTAAAAACAAAGTATTATTTCAGGGCTAGTTTCAGGCATTTTAATAGGACTGAGAAAAATTAATCTCATGTGGTACTAAAATGAGCCCACTGGTGGGAACACAGAATCGGTTTTTTTGCCTTGAAAATAACAGCATGAAGTTATCCTATTCCAAAATCGGCTGCGAAAAAAAATAATACCGTGAAAATAGAATTCTCTAGTCTTTACAGTATAAATATACAAATGGCTATTATAAAACCATAAGCTGTAAAGGAGGACTTTAGGTTCGCTCCAAAGGCCTGAGAAATAGCTGTATGCATGCTCGTGTTACATTCGCTATAATAAAAGTTATAGATATATTACTTTATTCACCAATACAAATAACGATGACCGCCAAAGTGAAAACAAAATTACAGACCATCCTCATTTTCGCAAAGTAGAGAACAAACTTATTAATCCTTCACTGAATAATTTGTTTAACAACTGTAACTAGGGAATATTTCATTGCATCATCAGAGTACAAATACAGTAAACTTCCGTTTATTCTACTGGCCTTGAAACGAACACGTTCGGTTATTCTAGGGCTGGAGGGGCCCCCACCTCTACCGCGAGTAGACAGGTTCTTTTTATCAAGCGACGTTCATTGGCTGCCCCGTTCTTGTATCGATGCGCTTGCGCTGAGTAACTTTTTTAAATGCTTGTGTGCTGAAAACCGCGGTCGATTTGAAATCAATAAATACCATCAATAATAATATACCAATAAGTACACCCGACATTCCTAGAACTGCTGGCCCACGCAGTTTTTCAGCTCAAGGGGCGAGAGACAGTTGTGACTCTCGCCTCAGAAGGGCCGCTGTATGCGCGAAAACTCAGTCCAGTATATTGCACAATGAGATGCATTCCAAGTGGAAACGGTTCAGACGGTCCCGACTTATTGCGCAGTTGAAAAAATCGCGATCCCGTAGCATGCCAGTGTTTTTCAAGTGTTTTTGTTGAAGTACCACAATTTGCCAACTAAAACTCAATATAATAGAATCAAAAAACGACTCAAATATTTCGCGGACTAGACTAGTGAGTGTTGTGGCATGACATCAGGTCATGGAAGGATGAGTGGAAAAGTGCGGAAGGTTAGCATAAGAGTGACATAGGAGTGCAGACAAATTTTTGGAGAAAGTTTTCTAAAAGTAAAGGTAAGTGATAACGGTCTGACTAGTACTATTTCTCAAGTGTACAATCTATTTTCTCAGTCATTTCCCATTCTTTTGTCGATTGACGCTCTTTCAGCGTCACGAAATATAATCAACTGTCCGAAATTTGTGGTTAGTGGCACTCTAACCTCAAATTTCGGAACGTTGCCTGTATTTCGTGACACTGAAAGGTCGTGAATCGACAAAAGAATTGGAAATTACACAGAAAAAAAAAGTTTTTATACAATAGCAAATGTGGGCTTGTTTTAAGGTGTAACAAAAAGAAGACAGCATCGACTAAAAACTAGAATAGGATTAAGGCTTTAAAAGAAAACGATTGAGGAACTAAAGTTGAGACGCTGCATAGGCTAAAAAGTAGTCGCAAGCCGGAATGTGGGCTTGAATGTAACTGCATTACTGACTAAAACTAGCCTAAGCCAGAACGTAGGCTTGAAGAAAGCGTTATAGCAGACTGAAATATAGGAGGAGGTCTAAAGCAATAATAAATACATAATTTTCTTTATTAATATGAGACTATGACAAAATTTACATTTTATACTAAAAACATACGAAACTTTTTTTTCATTTGCAGTGAAACAACCTAATTGCGATCCAATCACAGTGTGAAGATTTGTATAGGTTAGTTGTCGCGACGACAACCCCGGCTAAGACTGTGCGATGAATAACAATAACAAAAGTATGAGATGTACTAACCTCAAATATGGTTCAGAATATCTCAAATTAGGATCAATAAATAGAGCAGGTTAAAAAAGATATACTTTCACTCAATAAAAACTTATAATTGACGCATTTCGCATTCTTGGCGTGGCGTCTATTTGACACAACTGCGAGAAGACGTTAGATTCTTGAATCTCGCTTTTAGAGGGCTAAACGTTAGCTTCAATATCGTCTTCTTTTTACCTGCGAAGATCTTGCTATCTTGATAAGTCGAGTGGGACTTGTTTCAAGATGAATATTTGCAAATAAGCCATATCAATGAATTAATTTTAGTTCTAAGCCGAAAAGGACTTCTTTTAAAACGATATTCATGCTTTCATTTAGTTTTGGGATTAATTCAAGGCAAAACTAAAAACAAGACCAACCCAAGTTTAAGACTTTTTTTCTGTGTACTGGGAAAATCCATTCTACACTTGAGAAATATTACTATTTGTACATTCATGACTTTTTCGTTTAAATATTTTCTCCAGAAAGTTATCTGAATTCACATGATGGTATGTCAAAATACTCAATTCAAGGCTTCCCGCTCTTCGGACGACTTTTTTGTAATTCGTCACCCACTGATGCGGGCGTGGCCGTACAGCCCGTACAGGGACCGTGGTGAGAGATGACGAAACTGCGCAAATTAAAATAAGCGTGTATAGGGGATGTAGAATAGGTGAACTGTAGAGTAAGAGAACTGTAGAATAAAAGGAAGTTTACTGTATATACATAAGTAGCCGCTATCTCACATATATGTGAGATAACGACGTTGTCAGTGTCAAGAATGTTTCTTGCAGATAATATCATAATTGTACATTTTATGTTATGAGCATTATAATTAAGACGCCGAATACATCAAGATTTGACGTTTTTGGACTCACTCATTGAAGAGTAATGGTTTTTACCTCGGTTTCTGTCTGTCGTCGTTGTCTGTCGACACGACAACTTTGGAAGAAATTATCTGAATTAATTATCTGATTAAATTTCTGATTAAATTTCTTATTTGTATGGAAAATGCTATGGAAGTGAATTTAGGGGAAGTAAGAGATGGAGAAGTGGGGGAAGTGATGAGATTGGAAGAGTGGGATCGTAAGAGTTGGGATGTAGGAGAAGCGAGTGTAATTGGTGGATGTGAGGGGAGCGGAAGTAGAGAAAGGAAAAGTCAGGAAAGTAAGGAAGTAGAAAGTATGAGAAGTGAGGGATGTGAAGAATGTTAGAGGTTGTGGTGTAAAGGAGGGAGAAGTAAGAGAAGTAAAGATGTTAAATTATCATATATTTACCAATAAAATCAAGGAAAACGGCAAAAGCAAGGAATAAAGTACCGACGGCGATCCTCATTTTTTACTAATCAAGTAGATTAGAGTAAATGGCAGTAGATGATACTGATTCAGCGAGGAAAGAAATTTTCTACAAGATGTTTCCATATATATACTAGTGGGCCTTTCATATTCCCCGTAGTCAATTTTTATTTGCTGACTCTCCCTTTCTGACCTCCTGCCTCTCTCGCCAAAAAAAATATATACGTCGTATACGGACAGCCGCTAGCCACTACCTTACTCGATATCGCAAATTAAAGCCTCGAGACAAACACTTACTTATTTAACAATAAAGTTTCATAGAGATTGTCTGTTCTATGTCCTTTTATACCCGTATGTTATAGAGCAAATGGCGGTATCTGAAAAATTATATCGACATACGCTCATAGTTTAAACAAAGGTTCCAGAAAACAGATCTTTATTTGTCCAATTTTATCTCTTCCAAGGCTTCATTATTGCACAATTTAATATGATGAATCCATGTGATATCGTTTATGAATTTTTTTTTATAATGAACCAATTATCAAAAGTGTGAATGAATAGATTTTATGCGACACAGTATGAACACGTTTCGTTCTTGTCAACTTAAAATGTATATAGTGGGTAGAAGATAAAATTGTTTGTAATTTTCCTGATGTCCTAGAAATTTTTATAATTTACAAATTAAACTTTCGGGCTGGTTTGAGTTTTCAACCCATCCTACTTTTTCGGTGTTTTTAGGCCGGGTTGCGAATCTGATACCCGACCCGACGTCAATTTGTACTCCCCCTCGAAAGCAACGTAGCGGTTGGCTAAAAACGGATTTTACGTTTATTCTGCGTTTTTTCGTTTTTTTAAATTACAATAATGAATCAAGAGTAATTAAAAATAATAAAATGTCATACTTCAGATCTTTAGTCCCTATTGATGTTAATAGGGTGTTTTAAGATTTCGATGTTTTCTTGGAAATTTTTTGTACGTTTTTGCGATGACGCTCACCGCTCTTCCGGTTTCTCCAATATAGACTTTGCCACAAGAACAAGGGATTTTATATACTACCGGATCACTGAGATGTTCCTTTTGATGTTTAAGGTTGTTTAGAAGTTTTGTAATTCCTTTTGTAATTTATCTTTATCTGCCATGGAGACAGCTCTACATACGAAGGAGTTTATGACCGATTGCTTTTGAGATGGGTGGTGGTGGAAGGATGTACGTAGGTATCTGTTCGTATGTTGGGGTTTTCTGTCAACCTCATGTCTTAATGTGTTATCAGTTTTTTTGTAAACTAGTATGTCCAAGAAAGGTAATTTTATATTTGTTCAATTTTCATGTTGAACTGGATATGGGGGTGTAATCTATTGATGAAATCGGAAAACTTGTGTAGCTCAGCTAGTCCATGTCTCCAGATTCCAAAGTATTGTCAAAGTAGCGGCACGAAAATTCCAGTTTAAGCTTGGATTGGTTGAAGATTTTAGTTTCTAGATGTTTCATAAAGATGTTGGCTATTACAGGCGAGATTGGAGATGCCTTTTCTGATCCTCAAGTTTGTTCGTATAAATGGTTATTGAGAGAGTGGTACGTATTATTGAGACTGTATTCTATCAAAGCTATGAGATCTGAGGGGAAGTTAGCAAAGGATTTAATAATATCGATTGTATCAGAAATTGGTACGTTCGTAATGGAAGATACTAGGTCGAAGCTCACTAGGATGTCTTGCGGTTGATCGTGAATCTGTTGCATCTTATTGATAAAATCAAAAGGGTTTTGGACGCGTGTGATCGAGTTTCCTGTGAAAGGATTCAGTCCTTTGGTAAGGAAGCTTGCTAGGTTGTGAGTTGATGAGTTTATTGCGCTGACGATCGGTCTGAGCGGACTGTTGTTTTTGTGGATTTTTGGGACTGGGTGAAGTTTTGGAGAAATGGACTGTACATTTCCTATTTATCCTAGTTGCAAACAGATCAATGTCGGTATTGTAAAATTCTCTTGAAATACTTTTGAAAACATAGTCTGCAGTTTCCCATTCTGTTTTGACGTTCGAAATTCTAGATCCCTCATCTGTTGGATTTTCTTTTGAAGCTACATAATCTGTAAAAATCCAAATGTTGCGTTCTATACACCATTCCCATGTGGATCTGGCAATGCTATTTAAATGTGTGAATTTAATTCCCCCCATTTTATTGATGTATGAAATTGCTACAATGTTATATATCCCTAATAGGATCTGGCAGTTCCAATCATTACTAGCGAAACACTTGAGGGCAGAGAAAGCTGCTCGTAATTCTAGAAAGTTTATATGACGCGATCTTTCTTGGGTATTCCAAACCCCATGAGTACGATGATCATTGCAAACGGCTCTCCATACAATGTTCGAGGCATTCGAGAAAATCTCTTTGTCAAATTTAAATTTACGAATCTTATTATAATAAATTCAACCCGATTTAACTGCAGGGCAAGCTGCAACCAAAGTTCCTATTACGCTTAACAGTTCACCAAACTCGCAGAACTTTTGAGTTGAAACTTTGTTCACAGTATTTTTTATATACTATTTCTTTTCATCAGTAAGGTAAATTAACATTTTTTCTGAGATCAATGAGAAACCTAGGTGTTTGCACATTTCTTTAGGCTCGAGTTCAGGCTCGAGTTCAATCGATTCGAGACGAATCGATTGACCTATAATATTAATTCATTTTATTGAAGAGTAAGGAAGCTATGGTAATGCATAATATTTTAAAATACTGTTTTTTTATAGCAAAACGTTTTTCTTCAACATAATTAAAAGTTGACGCAAGAATATAAAAGATTCCTTGGTTCGAGACGAATCGATTGACCTACAATATTAATACATTTTATTGAAGAGTAGGGAAGTTATGGTATTTTATATATTTTTAAAATCGATTTTTATAGTAACAAATTTTCTCATTTTCATAATTTAAAGTTGATGCGAGGATTCAACACTTGAGACTTGATTCAAGAGTTGATTCACGACGAATCGATTGACCTATAATATTGATACATTTTATTGAAGAGTAAGGAAGCTATGGTAATGCATAATATTTGAAAACACGGTTTTTTATAGTAAAACTTTTTCACTAACATAATTTTAAATTGATGTAAGAACGGAAAAGATTCCTTGATTAGAGGCAAATCGATTGATCTATAATAATAATACACTTTATTGAAGATTAAGGAAGTTATGCTCATTTATAATATTTGAATCGTCCGTTTCAAACAGAAAAACTTGTTTCATCGACATAATTCAAAGTTGACGCATGAATAGAAAAGATATTTTGATCATAAATTTTCAAATAGAATATTTCTGACAATTTTTGCAAAGAAATCGTAAAGCTGGGAAAGGGATAGGGTGCGACAGAACTTTTCCCTTCCCTTTTCCAGCTCGAAAAATTATCATTTCCAATACAAAATTTGTTTTGTCTGATTTGTCTTTGTATTTTAAAAATTTTGTTGTATTATTTTGTAGTTTTGTATTTTTTGTAAATTTCTATTTCTAAATTGTTTAAAATGAAGACTTTGGTTTGTCTATTATTGAAAAAAAGAACTAATGCTTCCTCTATGAGGAAGCGAATACATTTGCTAACGGGAATTAAAGTGATCATGAAGTTAGCACCATATAATTGATCATATCAATTGATCATCATCACCATATAAATACAAACAAAGTGGAAACACACCAGATCGAATTCACAGCTAGTTTAATAATATTTTCTTTTAATAATGCTAGAAAGTTACGGTTCGTCCTGCACAGAAAAAACTGGGGTTTCCATTAGAACCCATTTTTGGTTCTAAAGGAGCTGCAACAAAAATGAACCCCACTTGCTGAAAAGGAACCCAAAACGATAAATGAGCTCTAAATGATACCTTAGTTGGGGTTCTAAAGGATCCCAATTGTAAATGAGCCTATTTCTAAAGAACCTATTTTTCGCGTTGCCCACTTCGACATTTTGTTTAATTAAAAATACAATTTTTACCTGAAAGCACACATGTAATCAAACTCTGATGGACATGACTTCATGAAGACAATGAAGGTACAAAATATTGCCGTAATTAAAATAGATATAATGACTTGATAGATGTAATTTGCAGGTTATGTAACAAGCTTGTAAACATAAAGGCTTATTCATATGCAAGAAACTTTTCGACATGTTACTTTTTAAAAGTACAAATATATATTATTAGAAGTGCTGTAGGGTCGTTGCAATAACAAAATTTCCTTTGTTTTATAATTTTAACATAAAATATAAAAATAGATAAACAATTTGACTGTAGAGAAACGAATTTCTTTAAAGTCTTAATGCGCATGCGTCGCACCAGCAGCCTCACTGCATGTTGATCGCGTGCTTATTTGAAATGATAAAATATGCAAATCAATTTTTTACAACATAATTATTATAATATTATTATTATAATTATTGTTTAATAATTTTAAAGTACAAAAAATATTATTAATTATTCAGAATTGACATTTGTGAAGAAAAGTCTTCCTTCTTTTGAATTTAAAATCAATAATTCATTTGTAAAGAGTAAAATCAAAGAATTAATTTACCTTTTACTCTAAAAGTCTATTTTGTGATCTGAAAATTAATTTGTTTGATTCTAAACTGATGATTTATCATAAACAATTAATTTACACATATGATAATTTCAACAAAAAAAAAACATATACAGCGAAAAACACGATAATTGACAGAAATGGACTTGAAGATTGAAATATTTAAAAACTGTTACAGATTGAACTATTTTTAAATTTAAAAATTAAAAATTGTGATATTTACAGGTGCAATAGTCCAAAATTGTATTAAATACATGCAGGAATCATCAGAACAACTGGTTTTCCTTCCGCAAGCATATACAGTTTCAGGGTGGCGATTCGGCGGACAATTTCAAATTCCCGGTTATTTCCCGGTCAAGTTTTTCAATTTTCCCGGTCAACTAAAAGTAACATATTCATATTTGCCGTAAAACGCAAAACTTTATTTTAATTCATGACGTTCACTCTGAACATCCTTTAACACAGCAGAACAAAACATTGCAAAATAAATGAATTTTCAAAAAATACTTGAATTTTCCACTAAAAATATCAATTTTTCACAAAAAAATGAAATAGTTAAACTTTTCAACCAAAATGATGAATTTTCAAATAAAATTATGAATCTTTAACTCAATAGTTAAATTTTAAACAAAATAAAAAATAAATTTTCGGCTAAAATTATGAATATTTAACTGGAACACTTGTATTTTCGACCAAAAAGATGAATTTTTAAACCAGAAGATTAATTTATTTTCAAATAAAAAGAATTATTTTGTACAAAAAATACAATTTTTCAACAAAATACATGAATTTTTAACAAAATAGTCAAATTTTTTATTAAAGGAGACAAATTTTCAACCAAATAGTTGAATTTTGAACTAAAGCAAGAATCATTTTCAACCAAAAATGGAATAGTAACGTTTTAAGTGAAAAAAAAATTAATTTAAAACCAAACATAAAACTTTTCAATTGAAACAATGAATATTCAACTGAAATAGTTGAATTTTCAGACAAAAAAATTAATTTTTACTAAAAAAGATAAATTGTCAACCAAAACTTAAATAATTATATTTCAAGTTAAAGAAATTAATGTTTAACCAAATAAACGAAGTGATGAATTTTCAAATAAAATTCTAAATATTTAACTGAAATAGTTGAATTTTAAACCAGATAGATGCATTTTTTTACTGCAATGATGAATCTTTAACTAGAATAATTGAATTTTGGACCAAGAAGATGAATTTCTACCAAAAGACGAATTTCCAAATAAAAAATATAATTTTTCTACCAAAAATTGAATAAATAAATTACATTTTTTTATACAAAATTATAGACAATTAAATGAATAATTGTATGAAAAAACTTCACTTCATTGGCGAATTTGTTGATGACAGCTCTCTCAGCTCGCGGAAATTGTTACAAAACATTTATTTAATTTTTTTTCATGAACATATTGCTTAAAATGTGTTGCCTCGAAAAAAAAGTAAATAAACGTTTTCGAATAATTCCCGCGAGACGAAAGTGCTGCCATCAAATTGCCACTTCATAACCTCAAAATCCTAGTACCGATTGGTCCTACTGGCAACGATTGAAGCTTTGCAACACTGAATCTTTCCCAATCGTGCACACACGATTAAGAAACACGATTAGAAACAATTCAAATTTCTTTCTATCATTCTGAATTGTTTTCAATTAATTATTTCTAGAAGGGTAAACAGTCTGCTTTTTCCGAAAATTGTACGCATAATAAATAATAATATCGTTTGTGTTTGCTTTACCGACATATTCTGTAAATCGCGAAATTACCAACCCGACTTTGCAAAAGGTTGGTTTCTGAATGCGCCTTTATGTTGTTCTTTTCAAGTGCGCTCTAAACGAACCCTTTTCGGTCTCTGCAGGTATCTATTGGAGCTCAAGTTCGAAAGGATACCAACTTTTATTTGAGCCGCAACATTAGTGAACCCCCAGTTTTTTCTGTGTGAAATATTAAACTTTTTGTGAACTTTTCACTTAGAGTAAGATCACAATTAATAAAATGTAATAAAAATAATCCTTTTAACAAATTATTATTGTTTGTAACTATTTCCTTATATAGTAATGCTAAGTAATAACTCTGTTAATACCAATACAAAAATCGGACCGCTGCGCAGGTACATTCTCACCGCGCGCGGCTGGCTTTGCTCGCGATTGATAATATATTTATCTCGCGATTAGTCTTTGTACCTCCCCCACATTTGAGCATTAACCTTTTGAAATTAAAGTTTAAACAATCGACAACTGTAATTTGATACTTGTCGGCTTTAACAAGCACATTCTCATAAAGTAT
The DNA here is from genome assembly GCA_932195095.1 of Andricus curvator. Lineage (NCBI taxonomy): Eukaryota > Metazoa > Arthropoda > Insecta > Hymenoptera > Cynipidae > Andricus > Andricus curvator. The sequence continues at coordinate 29,643 of CAKNYM010050272.1, forward strand.
CTCATGCTTCGCGCTCCATTAAAATTTGTCCGAGATGCGCACTTTTCTGTATCATTTTTACCTATATTATATTATTATATGTACCAATTCTTGTTATTAATAATTTAATATTTGTTTATCATTTGGCATTAATCTCTATTCGCAGCATTGCTATTGAAACATACGTATATTTATTGTCACGTTTTTCTAATTTAAAAAAATGCGTGTCCTATAAAAAAATGTTGACTGCAAAGTAGATATAATTTAGGGAAACGATTTTGTTGATTGACGTTTTATTGTAGCTTAAGTCGTTTTTCTAAAAAAATATTTTTTATTCTATAATGTTATTTTTTACGATTGAAATGAAAACTACGCGTCCTGTCGAAAGCTAATTTATAACAGATCTGTTGATCTTGATTTGGTGAAAAACTTTTGTCTATTAATTTTTTTCGCACCTTTTTCCAAAAATGTTAATTTTTTTCAATGTTATCTTTTACGATTGAAACAAAAACTACGCTTCCAATCAAAATATATGTTCTAAAAAAATTGCTGATCTTCTTTTGGATTAATTTTTTTTTGTATCTTGAGTCGTTTTTCCAAAAACTTTGTTGTTTCTTCAATCTTTTTTTTCGATTACAGCAAAAACTACGTGTCCTATCAAAAAATAATTCATATTAAATGTGTAGATATTTTTGGGTGAAAAACATTTGTCTATTCACTCTTTTCGTATTTCGTAAAGGGTTTTTCCAAAAATTTTATATTTGAGATTTTTAATTTATTTTTTTACGGTTATTGAAAAAACTGCGCGCGAAGTCAAAAAATGATATGCAACAAACTTGTAGAACTTTTCGGATGAACCATGTATGTCAGTTCATTTTTTTCGTATCTTGCATAGTTTGACCATTAAATGGATTTTTTTATTTTTAATAGCATTTGTCACGATTAGAACAACAAATATAAGTCTTATGAAAAAATGATTTCAACAAAATTTGTTTACCTTTTGGAGGTGCTCAATTTTGATTTCAAACATTTTTTTCATATCTCGTATAGTTTTGGTGGAAAATGGAATTTTTTAAAAACATTTTCGATGGATAAAACCAGAATCGTCCCGGGTAAAAATATTTGATCTTGATTTTGTCTTGAATGTCTTTAATATGTCTTCTGGACCATGGTGTCTGATGCCGTCTCACCAGCTAGAAATTTGAGATATACAGACTTGTCTTGCATTTATGGCTGTAGCTGTGCCAAGACAAGACCAGGTACACTTGTCTTGAGTCACGACAGTATAATTTATGTCTTCGGTTCATTACTACCGGCAGGCATATAAAATTTTCCATAAAAATATCAAAACTGTCAGTTTCTAGAAGAATCTAGTGAACTGTTGGAGTAAGGAAAAAATGGACAATATTTTTAAATTCGCAATCCAAAGAATATAATTATTGCAGATCAACAAACTGATTAATATATGAAAAATGAATATCAAAAAGATAAATAATATGAACATTCTACAAAATTTAAAGCGGATTAGTGATGACCCTCGAACATCACAAATATTCTGGTTTCGTCTGACGAGCTAGACATACAGAATAACTTGAAATTGTCTTGGATCAGTCTTTACGAAAGACAAAATCAAGACCAAATATTTTTACCCGGCGTTAGTCAAAAATGGCTCATAAAAGAAGTCGTCCTTTCTTTTCATTCCTTAAAAACGTGTGCCAAAGCCCTATCCAATCTCATTAGCCTTTCGAAAAGTTATCATGCCTACGGATTACAGACAGACATACACTCAGACACCTTCGTAAAAATTAGTTTCGCTGACTCAGGGTGTCTTGAAACGTGGAGATTTGATGAACATCGACGAGCTTAAACTTTACATAAAACTAATTATAAATAATAAAAATATAAATAATCAATACCTTCTCATTAGGATGAGAATGGAAAAATGTTTCCACTAAAGGTGCGATGAGGCTTTTCTTAGTCTGCACAATTTAATTTAGGAGCCTAAAAAATTGAACTATTTCAGAATTTTGCATATCAAACTGTCATTTTGCAACACGATTTCTGAAATTTTGTCCTTTTAATGAAATCTGTAAAATTATTATCTTGGAAATCAATAATAAAATATTTCCATGCAAGGAAACGACTTTAAGTCGAAGAGAATTTTATGAGATTTTAACATAACATATAGCGATAAAGTGTCTCATTGCCATGATAGGAATTACTGCGAGATTATTATAGTTAATAGTTAAATATCTAAATTGGAGACAATTTTAAGCCTTTTGTGTTAATTATATTCAAACGTGGTATTTTTCACATTTGAAAATACAGCGTATTTTTTTTGTAAATTTCGAAAATTAAGTGATTGGGGTGCAACATTTATAGTAAATTTTAGACAAATTAAAGTTACTTCTTCAAGTAAAGTAACTGCAACGAGTTGATGTTGTTGTTGTGTAACGTATATGTAACGAGTTACTTCAAAAATAAAGTTACTTACCCGGCACAACTTGTTGGCTTTGGTGGCTCGAAGAAGATCGGCCTGAAGAAGATTGCCACCGCTTCTTTGGAGGAAGTGCAGGATGTGAGTCGCCCTGCGAACTTGATTCTGCAAGAACAAATAGAAATGGATGAATTTTCAATTTTAAATACTAAAACTGAGAAATACTTGCTACAGAAATTGCAGTTTCATTCATCCAAGCCTATGTATTATGACGCTGCAGATTTTGCAATGAACAAAAGTCAATCGTGAACATAGAATAAATGGGTCTCTGGAATTTCAGGGATCGCAAGATGCTCCCTGGTTCTATTCGTCAAGATTTTTTTAACATAGTATAGGCTGATTTGTGTTGATGTTTATTTCCATTATATGTACCGCCTCCTTGGAATCAACATCATCGATGAACAAGAAGGGACATCGAGAATGGGAAAACTTTAGGACATTCAACTTTGACCATTACTTCAAGATCGCAGAACTGTTGAAGGCGAGCACTAAAACCATGGAGAATAGACATAAGGAGACCAAAGTAGTGTAACCGAATGTGAGCACATTTTTGTCGTATGAAAATTGTTACAATACTTCCCGTTCCCGGGTCTGGCGCTAGTGTCGTACGGGTATTGAATGGTAGCTGTCTTTGTTGACATTGACACATTTTGAATTATTGACGATTGTGATATGTGATTTACAGAGATAAATTGTGATTGACATAAAAAAGATTTAAATAATTGTATCCACCGCGAAACATCTTTTTTTGAAGTGTGTGAAATTGTATAGATCCTGCAATGGACGAGGTAGGTATTTTTGAATTATTGCGCTAACAAATTGACATAACCTTCGCGGTATAAAGATTTGAATAGAGAATAATTAAGATTTTGATTTTAACGTGAAAGTCAGGATTATTGTATTTTATAAATATTGAATTTTTCATCAGTTTGAAATGCACCAACGGTTTCCTATGGAATTTAGTTCCATTGTATTCATATCCGGGTTTTTGATGTTATTAAAAGTCCAAATTTTTCTCTCTTAAATCCTCAGCACCAGGTTGAAGCAAAATACAAAAGAATATATTTCTTGGTATCTTTGCAGAATTCAACAAGGAAAAGCGGGTTAAAAAGTAAAAGAAGAAATTGTGCAGGATTCTGTACATGACTCACAAATTGTTCAAACGATTTAGGAATTTTGTATTTATGTTTGAGCCTCGAGGTTATATTTACACGGACCATGACGGCGGCCATAGTTACCCGTACCACACTAGCGCCGCGCTCGAGAAGATCTAGCATTTCGATGCGTTATTGTACATCCGACAGAAAAATGCTCGTTTTTGGTGAAGTCAACGTACAGGACTTTGGGCTCCTTATGTCTATTCTCCATGACTAAAACATTGTATTTGAATATAAATCCTACAGCGATAGTAGCGTTTACAAAATCTGTCCTCCAATCATATTCGAACCTCCCTCACGTGTCTCACTGGAAGTAACTAGGACCACGACCAAGCAGAATCACGCGCTTAGAGTTGTTTAATTCTCGGTAATTTAAAATCGGTTAATATTACCGGTAAAATACCGGTATGTTACCGAAGCTTCGAGAATTCATTGAAAATTTATGAGAATATTCAATTATAATCGTTTTTTGTTATTTCTAAAAGTAATTAGATAATGTTCACGATGTTATAGTTAATTTTCCATCATTTGGTATATTTCTTAAATATTTGTTACAACAAAAAATATACCAAATGATCGGAAATTAACAATCACATCTTGTACATTCATTCACAGTGGTCGGAAACCCTGTAACATCTGCAAAATTCAGTAATTGAGACAATTTTGGCGTTTATAGTATTATAAAATAATAAATTTTGAAAATGTTTAGAACACTCCGTATAATTGTATTGCAATATTGCAAAAACTTCAAGAAATAAAACTGATTACATTTGAATAAATATAAATAATTAAAATAATAAAATGAAATAAGCAATAATTATTTATTTCCAAAACTGTTCACATTTGTTACATTCAGTAGTTTCTTATTTAAACTAAATGATGTGACATTTTTAAACTGAACAGAAGGTGTTCTTAGCACCTTTACGCTTCTAAAGGAAGAGCTGAATACAATAATACCAGTTTTTATCTTTTTTTTGAAATTTGCCTTTGGTACACTAAATGAAAAATATTGGAAAAAAATTATAGGAAAAGCAAATGGATAATGAATGCAAAGTTTTCGTTGCCAGAAATGCGCCTCACGGAAGTTTGAAAGGAAAAAAAAATTCTCCTAAATTCTCGCTGAGAACGAACGTCGGGTAAGTTACCCGGTAACTTACCAATATCACCGTACGTTACCAGGGTAATTTACCCGACTCAAAACTCTACACGCGCCAGGCTTTAAGAGAAAACCACGAGTGGATGCAGAGCTGATGGCTCCTGAGCATGGACTCTCACCCAACCTCTCCACCGGTAAAACAATTCCATGGTTCTTTCCAATCGCTCCAATTCCAAGTCATTAGCGCAACAGTGCGCTTTACTGAAAAATGTAAAAAACAGCTCAATCCAGTTTACAATTTGAAAATAAGTAGTTTGTAACTGAAAATTGGAAAATGGATTTTTGTTATTATCAAATTGGGAAAAATTCATGTTATTCATCATGTTTATAGTATCATATCCGTAATATTTCTAATAAATAATTCTAATCTTGTATACCTTCACATTACTGATTATTTTAAAAATATTTTTCATTACTTCTGAATAAGATATATCAATATTTGAAGTTTTTGATGAAACATATATTTTTACATAATTAAAATAAATGAACATATTATAAAAGCCCTTCAACATTCTGCGTGCGAAATAAAATGATATTTAGCATTCTAAATTTAAATTTCTCTTCTTAGAGTTTGCTTTAGCAGCTTTCGAACTGCTCAAGAAAGAAAATCTTTTTATTTATTTGATTAATGAATTAGAAAATAAATAATTACTGTTGAGGTGGAAACTTGAAAGCTTCCAAATAATAAAAGGCATGAAGATTAAATATTTCAACATTTTTTGCTGATAGAAAATTGATACCTATGAGGCATTTACTCATTTGTTCAAGAAAAATTTTTATAATTCAAGAACTGTCAAATGTCTGCGAGAGTCATAGCTTAGCAAAAATATGCAGCTGTGCAATTTACGTTAGGAACGTTGAGAACTTACCGGTAAGTAACCGGTAGGTTCTGGAGTGATTTCTGGAAACTTACAGGTTTAATTTTTTAATTTTAGGTATGGTTTTACCCTGGCGCGGGCGTAAAGGACTGCACGGCTCCCAAGCGCCCTGCTAAATGTTCAGATTCATGCAAAGTAATAAACAGAATATATACGAATATTCCAGCAACCTCTTATCTTTAACGCACTAATGTAGTAAACCTTCCCCGTAGTTATCTTAGTAGAAAGACTTTCTTATTAGTTTGGATTTTGTACCCTGTTATGTACCCTGCTCATACATGATATAATAATGGTGTCTATATGTATAATAATTGTAACCAAAGAAAAGAATAATCAAATCAATATAAAACCTGCATCTATTACGCATTCGCTCATGTGCTTCTTGACAAGCCACGTAGTATGTATGCCTAGTAAAAAAGTTTAAGAAGCGCTGATCGATACTAATGACGTCAGTTCTCGTCACCGGCTCGTCCTACACTCAGCATACCTTGCTTGAAAAAAAAACGTAACTGTATGAAGTATTTAGTTGATCTAGAGATCCAGACCTTTCAAGCATAAATAACATTTTGGCGATCCTGTCAGGTTTTACTCTAACGACCTGAGTTCTGTGGAATCTGCATCAAACTGAGCTATCTTGGAAACGAACTTGGAGAAAGGAAATTGAGAATTCTATGGAATTTACTTACACAAGAAGATACCGTAATTCTACGGAATTGCGCAAGGAAAGTTTCCCGAAACTTAGGACGAACTCCGGATCTTATCCACTGAAAGATCCGTTAAAAACGAGTAAGTAAGAAAAAGAATCTATTAGGGTGGATATATCAGTACTTCACTAAAAAGATTATTTGTTCTGAAGAACTTAAGGGAATAAACACATATTGATAACGTCATATAGACGGTAATGCCCTAGAGCATGCAACAAACCGCGATAAGTCTAAAAAAAGATGAGAAAGCAGTTATCAACTCAGTAGCGCAACGCAGCAGCCAAGCAGAGAACTCAACGTCATGACGAATTGATCCACACACTAAGAAGTAAACGTTCTCTTTAGTGAAATAAGTTCCAACTTCCAGAAAGTATTGATCCACACTCCAGCGACAATTTTTATTGAAGTGAAACTTCTTTTGGGACGGAACTGAATTGAAGAAAATGACCGACCGACCGACTAACCGACTGACCGTATGGATATCTCAATGTCTCTATCTTATATGTATACTTTCTATAGTCTATACACTCTCTCTATTCGCGTATCCCATTTATGCGGCGATTCGCAATTGTTCCAAAGACTCCTCTTAGATATCCCCTCTACTGACAGGCTAATCAAAGCATGTATATGCTCTCTCTTCTTTCTCTTTCTGGACTCTCTTACGATGCGACATCCTCAAAACTCATGATGATTCGAGGGATTTCTCACAACGAAACCTAAAAATCTTAAAACTGTAAATGCGGCAATCAGTATTGAATTCTTATCAAGACTTCCAAGATTTCGTTGAGATTGCCGGGAGTTCCGAAATTTTTCGACACTGCTCGCGATCAGAATTCACGTGGGATTCTGCAGACTCGGCTAAACTTGGCGGCTTTCGGATTCAGTCGGCCGCTTGTTCCGCACATAGGAGCGTATGTCGGAACGCTTTACACCACCTCATCTCTGCAAACACTTGGCCCGCGCAGCAATCTGAGATTTCTAAGTGAGTAGCCCCTCGTAATGAAATGGAAGCGACGATGTAGGAGTTAGTGATTTCATTAAATATATCGAACGAGCACGACTTCAATGTAATAACCCAAACTTACTCTCAGACTACATTTTGACTGAAAAAATTATAGGTGATGCAAAAAGAGCAATTAGACACGTACAAATAAACAATTATGGCAAAAGTGCTGCAGATGGTGTCGGGGCAGTAATTAAAATAACTGCAGACAGTTCTGTTGCTCATGGAGTAGATGTAGCAAATCTCGGTGCTTCAGTCCAATTCTTCAAAAAAAAGGTCAGGAGTGTTCATACTGAAATCATTTCCCTTTCTGATATTAAAGAAATTGATAATATACTTCCGAAAGAAATCGAAACATTCAACAATGCGTGCTCACCAATGGACTTGGAAGAAAGGCGGAGATACACTTTATTTCAATGAGATGATCTGTTACAGTTGCGCTGCAGGACGAAGATGCTGCGATTTCAGTATTGGTAAACTGAATAAAAAAGAGGACAACAAAGTTGGCAAAGAAATAAAGAGACGTACGAAAAAATAAATCCGTGCTTTAGGGACGTATTCCTCTGTTGTAAGCCTTATTGAACCAAAAGAACGTACTGACATATGTGAGTATACGTAAAAATATAATTTATGTTTTGGGAGCGTTTAAAATTAATTTATGCATGTCTTTTAATTTGAATAAATTATAGTGTTTCTTAACAAAAATTTATTAATATTAATGAAATCCTTTCTTGAATCTTAGAGTACTAGAAGGTTTCATTTGCCCAGCTTATCACATTTGCATGAAGCAACCCAAAATACAAAAGGAGAACCATTCGTATAAAAAAAAATTATTTTCAAATTTGTAATCCATATTGGATAAGCTATTTTGAGTTTAAAAATTCTATTATTATAGTTGGATCCAGCGACCTAAAAACCTTAGGATAACAAAAAATGTTAACCATCAACCGCGATAATGTATCCGCAACATTCAATTTTGCAATTTTGACTTCAGATTCATAATCAGAAACTGCAAAAGACCCTTAATATGAAGTTTCATGAATTTAAAAAAAAATTATAATTGTCAAGCGCCATCTGAATCAGCCATATTCGATTTTATAACTTTGACTCCTCAATTATAATCAGAATCCTTGAAAACCCGTCAGTACAAAGTTTCGTTAAATTTGAACAAAAAAGTCTGATTGTCAAATGCCATATGGGATTTTGTAATTTTTACTGCAGATGCATAATCAGAAACTTATAAAGCCTCAGAAAGTGGATATAGGTATAAAAATTATTAGTATGGTAAGCCTAATTAAACTTACCAACAAAATCCAGATGAACCGAAAATGTAAGAATTAGAATATAGCTGGCGATCTTCATTTTTCCTCCTGGTATTGAATAGATTTCGTGAATTTCGACTGAGAGTTTTTGATTATTTGTACTGCTATGTATACTAACCCCTTCATCAGATTACTATGAGTTAATTCGCACCGTGTACATTTTTTCCACGAAACTGCCACGTTTTGTGAATAGGGTTTATGTGTGCATGAGTGATAGATACATGTAAGTTCTTAGTGACTCACTTGTACAAATTTCTGTTTTAATAGGTAAACATCTAGACATGGAAAAATCACGTAATAGTGAAGAACTAAAGATAAGAAAAAATATCATCTATTGCTTTTGTGTCAGTGAACATTTCGGTGATTATTAACACATCATATTTGTTTAATTTTTCATAATTGCGTGTACTTTTATTTGTATAGAATAAAATGAGCAAGTTAATCGCTTCTGAAAACAATTATATTTTTACGCACAAAAAATTCAAAGACAAGAAACTTTGACAATGAATTGAGAAGGATTAGGATTACCTCAGATTACTTTCGATTACATAGGATAACTCTGGATTACACAAAATAAAATATAAAAATTTTCAACGAACTAGTTGAATTTTGAAATAAAAAGGATGCATGGTTTCTACTAGAAAAAAAAATCCAACAAAATAAAGTGATTTTCAACTAAAAAAAGAAACATTTTCGACTAAAAATGAAATAGTTAGATTTTTCAGTTAAGAAATTAGTCTCTAACAAAAAAACATTTTCAACTATATATTTGTAAACTATTTGGGTTCACAATGTAAATTACTCCTAATTATTTGTATGCTGGCCATGCCACGCTGATAAAACCAGTTCTCGTCAGATCACTGAAGTTAAGCAGCGTTGGGCGCGGTTAGTACTTGGATGGGTGACCATTCGAGAATACTGTGTGCTGTTGGCATATTATGGGTGTGGTGAGCCCAAACTTGTAGTTATTTATAACTACAAGAAAACTATCCACCTAGAAACACTACCCGAATCGGGTAGTGTCACGCCTACCCTGAAAGGGAAATGGCTTAATGGTATACTACTACTACTACTACTCTTGATTACGTACTAATTACTTAGATTATCTAAACCACTTCGACTTAACTGAATGGAAAATGGATTACCCTAGATGATAAGTGGATTACTTAAATTACCTGAATTACTAAGAATTATCTGAATTACTCTGTAATAAAAAAATATTTCTTAAATACTCTGAATGTTAATATATACATTTTTAAACAAAAAATTACATTAACAATCAGATAGTTGAACCTTCAAGCACAAACAAATTTTGTTTACGAAGGTAGCTGAAGTTTCAACCAAATCGCACAATTTTCAACTAAAAGAAGAAATCATCTGAAAAAGACATTTTTTAGAACACAGTTTAACTCTAAACCAAGTAGTTGATTTTCAACTGAAAGGAAGAATTTTCAACCAAATGCATGAATTTTTAGGCAACAAGTTGAAGTTCAAACTAGAAAAGATCAATTTTTATTTTAAAAAATCAATTTCGCAACAAAAGTGAATTAGTTACTAGTTTAGTTACACAAAGTAATTCTCGAAAAAAAAATGAAACAATATGAGAGTTGAATTTTTAACCAAAGAAATTATAATAGATTTAATGCTTTCACGACAACTTACTATAACAATAGGGAGGTGTTTCGTGTTTCAGTCGTGTCCAAAACTACGAATCTTGCCGACGATTCGTGCACATTGCAGTTCACTTCTGAATTTTTTTAAAAATTAATTGTAGAACAAAAATAAATATTATTTAATCTAATGCCAATTGGAAAATCTTAGTTACAACGAAGAAATGAGATTTCATATAAAATGATAAATCAGAAACTGGAATAGTTCAATTTTTGGTTGAAAAACTTAATTTTTAACACAAAAAAGCGAATTTTTAACAAACATTGAACATTATCATCCCGTGCGGCTCGCTTCGCTGGCAAGTTTGACCGTGATCGAATTGCTCAAAGTTTTGCATAAAAATTAAAATAAATTTTTCGCTACTGTAAAATTTATTATATCAATTAGGGTTTAAATAATGCCACCTAATTGTTATAAAATAAAATCTGAAATAAAAAATGTATTCAAGATTTTTTCCCATCACGTGTCTCGCGTTTTGCACTCAATTAAAGTTTATATGTCCAAAACGCGAACTTTTCTATATTATCTTCAACTCTATTATATAAAATGTGTGTTCTTTAATTTCTTTACTTTGGTCCGAAATTTGTTATTCAGATATTGCAAAATGAAGGACAAACATTTCTTTATGATTGTCTTAATATTTGTTCATTATTTCACATTAACCTATATTCGCAGTTACCCTGAAAAAGGTATCATTCCACTGAATTTATATCAAAAAATGATGTGTATCTACGTTAGATGAACAATTTTTTTATCAAACATGGTTTATTGTTTATTTTAGCATACTTTAGGCAGAAAATCTATCTTTCTTAGTCGAAAATTCAACTAGTTGACTGAAATCTCATGTATTTTGTTGAAAATAGGTCCTTTTTGGTAGAAAATTAATTTTGTAGTTTGAAAATTCATCGTTTTTGGTCAAAAATGCAACTGTTTGGTTGAAAATTAATCTGCATGGATTTAAGAGTTTATAGTTTAACTACTTTTTAAAAAATGCCTTTTTTTGGTTGATGATCCACCATTTCAGTTGAAAATTCATATTTTTTGTTGAAAATTAATTTTTCTACAGAAAATTCCTAAAATCTTTGAGAGCATCGTACATGATGAGTTATCTCTAGCTTCAGCCAATGTACTTATAGATGAGCAGCACGGCTTTAGGTAAGGGAGGTCTACGATCACAAACCTTTGTGAGTATACAAACTATTTGTCAAACAACCTTGAAGCCGGTCAACAAGTTGATGCGATCTACATCGATTTCTCCAAAGCTTTCGATAAAGTCGACCATGGTATTCTTGTGGCAAAACTCGAGGCTCTGGGAGTCTCCGCGAACATACTCTCCTGGCGCACGAGCTACCTGAGCAACAGATTTCAATCTGTCCGCATAAGAGACCGTTATTCTCAAGCTTTTCACGTTTAGATTGCAGTGAGTTGTAGGACGATCTTGATCGCTTGCAGGCTTGGTGCGATTTGAACGGGACGCAATTTAATGTCAAAAAATGCGTAGTAATCTCATTTTCGAGAAGAAAACTAGTCCGTGAACAATTTTACATAATCGCAGACCAAGAGCTGCAGAGGGTCTTATGTGTTAGAGACCTAGGGGTTCTTCTTCAAGCTAATTTAACATATGAGGAACAGGTCACAGACGTAATAAACAAGACACTCAGGTCCCTGGGTTTTGTCAAGAGGAATGCCTCGAAGTTTAATAATTTTCTCACCCTAAGGACACTGTACTTCTCCCTTGTTAGACCTCATTTAGAATACGCGTCCATAGTTTGGTCACCTCAATACTTTATTGGCAAAATTAGACTCGAACGCGTACAGAACCGCTTCCTGCGCTTCGCGGCCCGGCAGCTAGGCATGCCTATACGTAGATTTGGCCATGATTATGGTGCAATTAGGGTGCAGTTAGGTGCAACGTTCCTAAGATAAGCTCAAGATTTGAGTTGGCGGATCTGACCTTCTTGTACAACATCTTAAACAATGTGATCGATAGTCCTAATTTACTGTCAGAAATTAGCTTGCGTGTACCTAGGAGATCATCAAGAAGTAGTATACTCTTCAACATCCCATACCATCGCACTAATTACGGTCAAAATTCTGTGATCTCAAGAATCTGCAAAGAAGCTAATCTATATTGTGATACAATTGACTATTTTGACGATTCTCCCTCGCATTTCAGGTCATCTCTTGAGAACATTATTAATTTAAGAGATAACAGTGCAGCTCAGGCTTAGTTTTAAGTATAGTTGTAATAGTCTCAACAATCGTATTGATACGAATCTTTATTTTAGTTAGAATTCAAGACTTCTTTTCTTTATCTTTTTTGTTGTAATAAAGGGCTTTGCCAGTGAATTTCTCAAATAAAATAAAAATTCAACTATTCCGTTTTTGGTTGGAAATTTATTATTTATAAGTTGAAAAATGAACTATTGGTAGAAAATTCATGTTTTGTTAAAAAATCCTCTTTTTGGTTAGAAAATTAATCCTGTTTGTAGAAAATTCATCTTTTTGGTTGAGGATTTAACTATTTGTTCAAAAATTCGTTTTTTGTTGTTGGGAATTAATTTTTTTAACTGAAATTGACCGATTCCCTTTTTGGTACAAAAAATATATGTTTTATTTGAAAATTTAATTATTTGGTTCATAATTCAACTTTCTTTATTGGAAATTCATCTGTTTGGTTGATGATTCATCTGTCGTGATAGAAAAGTCACCTTGGTTAAAAATGAACTGTTTTGAACAGAATTAAACTTTTCGGTTGGAAATTCATCTTTTACAGTGAAAAAGCCATCTTTCCTGGTTTGAAATGAACTTTTTTTTTGACATTCAACTATGCTAATGCAACTGTTTAGTTAAAAATGTGCACATTAATATTAAACTCACATTACATTGATTTGATTTAAAAGAATTCATTCCACCATTATTATTTGCTCTAGAACAGTTCATAAAAGCTCTTCAATGTGAATCAGTATATTGAAAGAGCAGTGTTGGGTGCAGAAGCTGGTGATATTGAACATTATTTTCAATTCATATTTATTTATAGGTGTATCTTGTGATCAAAGAATTATTCAAAATGTTACGATTTTTATTTGCTGTCAACACAGGATTTGAACATTCAACTATTTTAAATAAGCGAGCCAACATCAACGAATCCAGTTGTCGACGGGACGCAAGCGCGGTGCTTAAAGGAACTCGAATTGGGAACACTGCTGTAGGCTGCTATGGGATTTACGGTTACGGAGTGCAATTGTATGATACTTATGGCTGCTCAGTAGAGTTACGTCGTACTTTAGAATAAGCCACAAAAACTCCGCAAAAGTCCACTGCGCATCCGTACGTGCGACATAACACTGTTGCACAGCCACACATGTCATATAATTCCACTGCGCAGCCTGAAGTGCAATCTAGTGCGCAATCAAAAGTGCCACCAGAGTCTATTGCGCATCGGTAATGCAACATAACTATTGCGCAGCCACTAATGCTATGCAAAATCTATGCATGGTTTCTTTCATTAACCGAGCTTTATTAAATTGAAATTCAAGAATTTTAAATTAGATTAAAATCAAATTCAAAATCCCATTTAACGTCCAATAATCAAGTTAATGTATAGAATTCCTGAAAATAAAACAAGAATTCAACGATCAAATTTGGACAACCACCACAAAATGCTCCTATTGCAATTCCTAAAAAAATAAAAAGAGGAAAGAAAAATAAGAAGGCAACCAACGAACCCCTTCCTTCTCTTTTTTATTTCTTTCGTCTTTTTTTTTATTATTATCAAATCACAATATGAAAGCATGCACAATATTGACCAACGTTTCGGTTCTCACACAGCACCCTTATCAAGGTAATAAAAATTAGAGCAGGTGGGAACAGCGACAAAGCAACGACGCTATCTCCTCGATACCTGAGATCTAAGTGTGCGTCAAAAGGTAAATCCTTTATAAAAAAACAAGAAATAAGAGAAAGTCAAGACTCATAAAGTTTAATTTATCCAAATCAGTTTTTAAATTAATTGACAACTTATTCTGTTTTTTTAATATAAAGCATTTCCATCAATTCTCTCTTTCTCTCATTTCTTTGACTATGTAAAATTTCAACATTATCCCAGTCAAACTCATGGTCAACAACGACAAACCCTCTCGTATGTCTAGTAGGAACACTCTTATAACAACGTCCCAAACGAGCATCACTTTTGTGTTCCTCCACCCTAGTATTAAGAAGTCTTCCAATCTGTCCCACGTAGTCATCTTACAGATCTTGCAAGTGATCCTGTGAACAACACCACCTTTTTTCAAATTTATCTAAAGATCTTTACCGAAAGTTATTATTGAATCAATTTTAAATGGTATACGAAAATAGTATGAATATTAAATTTTTTTATCATAAGTTCAATAGTTTTCGAAATTTGACCAAAAAAAGGAAGAACAAAAGTATTCTCAATATTAATTTTCGTAATCCTTACTGAATTTGATTTCATTTAGCGTCATGAATGTCCAGGATTGTTTTAGTGTTCTTTTTTTTGTTGATTTTAATTCGCGAGTTATAAAGTGTGAAATATTTAGGTTTGTAATGTCAGAAAAATCATTGAATGAGTCCCCATGTCTGAATGAGTTCAAAATTGAATTGATTACCAATCCTTACAATTCTAGATTTCACTGTATGTATTCTTTTATCGAGTTGGTAGTTGTAATTATCACCAGACAGCATTATTTTCTTGAGACACAGGGAAAAGACTTTTTAGTCCCCATATTTATACAGGTTAAAGAAAAGTCATTTTCTCAAAGTTTTCAAAAATTAATTGGTGTTTCATTACCTAGTTTTCAACGAAACAATATAATAACATTTATATTCTGTTAGCGCTCTAAGGGGTTGATCGTTAGGTTCCCATAGTTAACGGGTTAAGAAAAAATCAAACTCCTTACGGCCCACATGTTAAATGCTATTATTTAAAATTATCCAAAATTAAATCAAAAATTTATAAATATTTGAAACACTAGGATTCTCCTGGACAATACCTAAACCATCAGTTTCCGAGTTAGCTTCGCACGAATAGTCCGACCTGTCACGTGTTTCGTATTGGTTTTTCGGTTCAAGGAGCCCGTCCTGACCAGTGATGCCAATGTTGGCGCCTTTTGCTACTGCGCTTGCGTTCGGGCCGCTTACTGGTTGGCCGCAGTTGGCGCTCAATTCAAAATTGGAATTAAAAACACTTCTTGCAATTAAAAAAATAATTATTATTCTGAAATTAAATGTTTTGTGAAATATAAGTTATTCTTTGGAAGTCAAAGAAAATAAACTGTTATTTAAAAAATAGATGTGTTATAAATTTTGTTTCTTGTCTAAAATAAGAAGTTGTACAATTTATATACATTCTTGTGCATTTTTCAATAATTATTTATTTAAATTACAAGAATTGCTTTTAATTCCAATTTTGAATTGCGCGCCAACTGCGACCAACCAGTGCGCGACCCGAACGCAAGCGCAGTAGCAAAAGGCGCCAACATTGGCATCACTGGTCCTGACAGAAGCACTTGTCGCTATCGGGATCGAGCGCAGAGTGATTTCCTTCGATCCGTCCTCGTATCGAGTGTGTCTCTCCATTCATTAGAGCCGTTCATACCCTTTTTTCATTGATGAATGCGCACGCAATTATCCAGTTTTCTTTAATTCGCTCTCGTTCCACGTAACGGCTACATTCCTAATATCTATATGCATCACCCTTTCGTTTAGGAATTTCGGAGAGATCATTCAGTAGCGTAATAATATTTTTCTCTCAATGTGAATCGATTTTATTACTCTTAAATTCAAAAATATTCTGAACTGCTTCAGTATTCGACTTCTGCTCTAAAATACTCCCACTTATCGGGTTTTAATTTGAGATTAATTTGCCTTAACCGTTGAAATAATTCCATAAGATTATGATTTTGATCTTCTAATGTTTTTTCGTAGACGACATCCAAAGTGTGCAATAGAAGTTAAAATATTCTTTAGAAATTGTTCATCACAAAAAGATCTACATGCTTAAAAGTTAAACTACTTCGTTAAATTTTATTTTAATAATTGTGTAGAAAATTCTAGTATTTTCGAATCTCTTACATTATGTGTGCCGCTAACTGTTCAGTATTTTCTTATCTCAGAATTTATACCCTAATTTTTTTAAGAATAATTAACTTTATGAACAATTTTTGTTCAGTTTCATTAGCTTCATACATAATTCCAGAAAATAATAAATTTTGACGATTTACAACGAATAAATATTGTTGAAACAAATTGAAATCGTTTGCATTATTTCCAAATGTTTTTGGGTACTTATGGAGCACAATGGAGGGAAATTTACAAACAGTTTGTAAAATAAACTCTTTTTCCATTTTTTGAAAACACAGAAAACAAGCAGCCTCGGGAACAATAATACTCTGTCTTTGTAATGCAATTACCAGTAGTTAGATACATGTTTATCTGACTTCGGATTAGAAAGAGTATTATTTTTAGTTTAGATATTCTTAAATTGAATTAATGGTACACCGACTGCAGTGAATCGTCACTTTAAAATTAAATGCTTTTTTTAAGCTGAAAATTTTTTATGTAATAAGAATGAAATTTGAAATCATTTCTCAAATAAGTAACATATTTAATTTCAAATTTGAAGCAGTCGAATTAGATCGTACGCATTTTTGGGCTTATTTGAGAAACAATTCAACTTTTTGATCAAAACTGCGACTAAACCTCTTTCTGTTTTGCTCACTAGTTCGTGACTCACATTATTTTTACCTGATTATTAAAATGGTGATGTGGCTTACAACATTTGTGTACTTAAATGAATAAAAGTATGCAGATGACAAATATCAAATTGGAATCTATTCACTATTAAGTGAGAAAATTACTGGAAGTTCTCAAAATGCAATGAAATTAAAAATACATGTCTCTAAAGAAAGTCCTCCTTTTTTCTGTCAGGTTATATTTTTTTCCACATAATGAATCATCTGATCTACATTATTCATAAAATTCGAGGAAATCTTGTCAAATTCTTTCAAATCCCTCGCAATATAATGAAATCATCCTTCAAAATTTGATAAAATCCTTTAAAATTTAATTTAAATTTTTCGAACATCTTAAAAGCTTTGCAGCATAAGAAACCCTCTCCTGAAATCGCGAGAAATCACACAAAATCTTTGGAAAACGCTTGAAATACCTCAAAATAATGAGGATCTTCTGTAATCTTCGAAACCCTATCAAATTTGTTAAAATTTCTTACAAAGCATTTACAAAAATTACTTTACAATTTTTTTTTGAAAATTCAACTTTTTTCAAATTCAATTCGTTGTAAATTACACTACTTTGCAGAGAAGAATCAAGTCTTTCTTAATCTTCCGTAAATTATATTGACAGAATATTTCAGTTATTTGTTGATAAAATTAACGAATAATATCGAATGATACCTTTTTATGATCCACCACACATTGTCGATAAAAGCAAGTAATTTTTTCGTAAAAATATTACTTAGAAATCAAATAATCGATAACGATAATATCATTTCATTTGATATTATAATTTTTTGTTAACAAATAATATTACTCATCAATCATTTTTCGCTGGCACACACCACTGCGCATTGAACCCAAAACATAATGAAAGTCGGAAAGTTGTTTACCAAATGATAGACGTGACAGAAGAAAATCAATATTTGTATCAGTTGTGAATTGAATAACAAATTTTTCTATAAAAACAGAATCTAGAATCAATTGGGAATTGCGTCCTACAAGTGATCGTTAAATATGTTATTTGATTTCGCCCCACTGTGTCTGCCGCCGCGCGTGGATAATGAGGCTACGCGACTGCACTAAAAAATTAATATCCCTATAAATTACAAACTGCAGCTGAAAAAATAATAAAAATTCTGTTAGCAGTTTGGGCAATGACCATAATAAATTCGCATTTAAATCTTTTTATTCAACTTTGATCCGACTTTGCATTACAAAGAGTATTATATTTTAGTTTACCTTTTTTCTATTGAATTAATGATACACATACTGTAGAGTATCTTCACTGGAAGCACCTTTTTTAAAACGACGTGGAAAAATGGGGTTTTTTCTGCCTACAGGACATTCCCTCATTTCAGTTACGGTCATATCGTCAACTGCACCGCTTATCATGTTTATTTTTATTCTCGATTTATAGGCATCTGCCTTATACATTCCAAGAAGAGTCCCACTGTAATCCAATATTGCACAAGTCTCACCATTGGATGTTGATAATACAATATATTCTCGGGTTGGCAGGGGCACATATACATTCCGTTGTAATGGCAATCTAATTGGCATACCGGCAGGAATAACATATCTTCGAAATTCAAATTGACGGTTCCGATTTGTGCGAGGAATAAGTCGAACATATCCAAGTTGTTCCATTGTACATCCAAGCACTTCATCTGAAGGTGGCCTGCCGAGTGGAGAAATAGACCTGGAACGAATAGGACCCTGCGCTGGAGAAGTGCGGTCCGGTGAATGTTGTCTGGCAGAAGAAGAAGAACCAGGATTACATTCGATTTTAGAATTCCGCTCGGACTGTAGTGAATTGTAATTTTCAGAAACTTTGATAAAACTGGTTGACAAGATTGGTTGCTTTTTGCCTACTGGACAATCCTTTATTTCATCTTGAGTCAAATTATCAACTGCGCCGCTCATCATATTTATTTTTATGCGCGAATGACTTTCACCTCTCCTATACATTCCAAGAAGAGTCCCACTATAATCCAATATTGCATAAACCTCACCATTGGATGTTGATAATACAATATATTCTCGGGTTGGCACGGGCACATATCTAGTCTGTTGTGCTCGTAATCTAATTGGCATACCGGCAGGAATAACATATCTTCGAAATTCGAATTGCAGGTTCCGATTTGTGCGAGGAATAAGTCGAACATATCCAAGTTGTTCTATTGTAAATCCAAGTACTCCATCTGAAGGAGGTCTGCCGGGTGGAGAAATGGACCTGGCACGAATAGGAGCCTCCGCTGGAGAAGTGCGGGCAGGTGAATTCTGGCTAGCAGAAGAAGAAGAACCAGCGTTACGTTCGCCAATAGGAATCCTGCTAGCAGGAAACCTGGTCCTGCCACGAAAAGGAGCCTCCTCCGGAGGAGTCCGATTAGGCAAATGTTGTTGTCGAGCAGCAGCAGAAGAAGAAGGGACAGGATTACGTTCGGTATCAGGTTTCTTGTCGGGCTGTGAACTGCATTCTGCAAAAAGAAATAGAAAATTAATTTTTTTTGTGTTCAGCACGTTTTTTTCTAATGTCTTTTGTTGAATTCAACAAATTGCAATGCGAGTCGTAGGAACTGACTTTAAGGGGATTTATCAGAGATTTAAAACGAAATTCCACTTTTTAGCTGCACGGTTGAATATTTTTGTCTGATATTTTGCACACTTTATCTAAATATTGGACTGTTTTGCCGACCAGAGCCGGTTTTTTGAAAAATATTTATATTTAATGTTATAAACAAAAATAAATGAACAATAGAATGAAATTGCAATGACGCTCAGTGTTAGCTAAGTTAGTATTTTCAGGGCATGGCCATCAACCCTCATCACACTCGGTTGCACTCGAACTCAGTCCCGTGAAGAGTCTCCCCGGTGCTAAGCTGAGTCAACGTCGCTCTGCCTCCACTCCTCTTTCACTTGGCTGACTTTCCCTCCTTTTTAGGAAGGAAGGGAAAGGGGCAAGGTGCCCAGTGTATCATTGTCATTCCTAGTAAGTAGATGTTTGTATATTCAGCGTTAGTGTTTAACACTATGAAGAGTGTACAAATGGATACATACGTAAAAATGAGAAGTGTAGGTATAATAAGGCGTGAAGTTTTGGAAAAAGAACAATTCCTTATCAAAAGTATGATGTCCTTCCAGAATGGTAGTTTGACAAGAGTCGAGTTCGTTCGTGAAGTTTCGCAGCAATTCTTACCAGCACAGTTGTGTTAAGTGCAAGTAAGTGTAAAGGGAAAATGTTGGGTAACATTTGGAGCGAAAGAGAGGTTTGACACCGTTTGGATATCTCCTCTCTCTCCCTTACGCGCGCTCATTCTCTCCTCCTCGTGCGGCGGTACGAAGGGGCCGCCAGTGGTGGGGAAAAGAAGAAACTTATGAGAGAGCGCCCCCGGACTGAATTTGAGACTGAGTTTGAGAACGGTCACGCCCCTCAATTCTGATCGTGGGAGTTATCAGATGCAGGCCGGTTAAAAAAACTAAAATTATGAAAGCATGGCGTGATTAAACTCTAATTGGCAGGAAATGAATTAGTTGAAAATATAAAAAAAATTATTGGATGAAAATGCATTGAATCGTAGTGAGGCTGACTGCTTGTAACAATTTTCATGAAAAATGAATAATTGTAATTGTTATGAAGAATTTTTACAAAAATTTGGAATTTGTGGGTTTTTTTCTATTTCGGTTTTTTCTTTACTATCTGAATTTATGTGATTATTCGGAAAAATGTTGTATGTTTGCTTATATTTGTTAGAATACAACAATTGTTGATTTTGTAAGGAAATAGAATAATTTAATATAAAACTTTGGTCTGTAAACCGGGGATGGCTAATGCTCTGAAGAGGCACAAGGCGGCCCAGCATCCGACGAACAGAGAGTCGTCGGGAGCTTGACTGACGGCCGCTCAGAGGATTAATCCCCTGACGATGGTGGTGACCGACACCAACTACCCGGACTCGTTGCTCACTACGGAGCGGTACGAGATTTTCAGGGAGTCTACCTGGAGGGCGTCTGAGTGAAATGTTGTTTTTGTGGATTTTTGGGACTCGATGAAGTGTTGCAGAGATGGGATTAGTGGGTATTAATCGCTACACTGGGACAAGGACAGTGCCTATGAACAAATTGATTCTCACATGACAATTAAGAGCCGATTTCAACGTTTATTTTTTTTCAATGAAAGAAAAATGAAGTCCCCATAGGAATATTACGTTCGGTTTTTGAAAAAAATTAATTACTATTTCATTATTCAAAAACCAAAATGAAATTTTTTTTATCTCTTGAAAAATGCCGTTTTATATAAAGTATTCAGATTTATTAAAAAATGCCTACAATTGCTGAAGTAACTATCTAGACATGTCTTTCAGTAAAGCACAGAAGCTTAAAAGCTCTCTAAACTCTCGGCATAGGACGGAGCAACAACAAACACGTCCTTACAGCTCGGCTGCTCAAACGAGACTCAACAAATATTATTCTTAACATTCGTTAATTTCATTTGCTACTTCTCATTTCATTCGAGTACATTGTGCAATATTGCATTCCAATTGGAAAAGGTTAGGCGAACCTGCCTGTTTACGTTTGGATCCCCACGACCTGTGGTCAAGGCTATTTGCAAGAAACCCCCGAAACTGTGACTCAAACTAAGAGTTCGGTGTACATACATTTTTATCTGACTTCGGATTAGCAAGAATATTATTTTTAGTTTAGATATTTTTGAATTGAATTGATGGTACACTGAATGCAGAGAATCGTCACTTTGCGACGGGCTTTGAAGACAAGTGGACTCGTCTGAAGACAAGAAGTTAGAAATAGAATTTTTTCTAAAGAAAATTATATTACCAATTTATGTCGTTAATATTTTCCAGAGTCAAAATTACAAAAGTTTCCGTTTGGTTTTCGTTTTTGTCTGACCTCTGACTTTTTGTCTGACTCTGACCTCTACAAAATATGGACCCTCACGGCTGAGCCGTTAGCCAGATGATGCCACTTTTCAAAGTCTTTCGAAAGTAAAAATGAAACCTAAATCGTTTGCCGCGCTGAAGCGGTGAGCCATTACAGTTCAGAATCAAAGGCAAGTTGAATTTAAAACTGGGTGGAATATTACTTATTATCTAATGAATAATAGCGCGACGGACGTTAACCCCTTGGAACAAGGAACTCGGATAATTATGACCGAACTGCACTTGTAAGTTCGTTTGATCTTCAATCATCCATCGTTCCTTGTTCTTCAGTGATTAACTATATCTAGATGTTTAGAGTAAAAACCACTGATATTTCCAAATAATATATTTAGAAGCTTCCTTTATCGTTAGATTATTAGCGTGAGCAAGTTACAAATGATTGAAACCTTATTCATAAATACAAACACTTTCAGCAAAGGTTGTTTCTACGTTAATTATTTGACGCTTATAAAATTTTGCAAAAACATTAAATTCGTGCGACCAATCCGCCGCCTGCTTTATGACATTTACGCTGAGATCTTTTTGAAAAGCTTTGGAGGTAGAAGCGTGTCTTGTAGAGTGTCATTGTTTTTGTGGGATCACTATAATGAATGATAGTTTTTGCAATGCACACATGAGGTGTAGTGTGAAAAAAACGGTGAAAAGGCATCCGTTTGGCCGCTCTTGCTCTTGAAGTGTTGATTAAATCGAAGATTCTTAATTGTACACCCTCCGAGGATATTTTTATCCCTTCTATTTTTAACAACGATAAATATTGTACTCTAGATCCTGTACAGAGTGCCAACAACATTCCTAATTTAAATGTGAGCCTTTCTAGCGTTAACGATTCTAAAGTAAACGAAGCTTCTAGCTTTTTTAAAAGAACATTTACATCTCAAGTATTGCTGTATTTTGGTTAGGGTGGCCTTAGCCAAAAAAAGGTCTTTAAAAAACCCATTTATTTTTTAGTGTTAGAAAGATCGTTATGAAATAACAAGGAAATTCCTGCTCTCATGTTATTTAGTGTACCACACTGTGCCCCGTCATTAACCTGATTAGTCAAAAATCTGAATACAAAATTCACGTTCGCATTAAACACATCTTGATTATTAGAAGTACAGAAGGAACACCACTTTTTCAAAGCCGAAATATATTGCTTATATTTGTTCTCTGATAATGAATGTAATATAACCTGGTCTATATGCCGCGTTTGCTTTGCTGCTTACTACCACCGTCTTATGGTCTTCACATACACAGGACATCTCAATTTGTTATGCATTTTTCTCCATTTCGCGACGTATTTCGCAAAATTGAGGATCACCATCATCAAGTTGTGGGTCTTCGAAGGTCAGGAAGCAGACAGGAAGCAGACTGACTAGACGAAGAAGTGGGGAGAATAGCCGATGCTGTTACACTTGGAAATCAATGATAAAATATTTCCATGCAAGGAAAAGACTTTATGTCGTAGAGAATTCTATGAGATTTTATCATAACATATACCAATAAAGTGTCACATTGACATGATAGAAATTACTGCGAGATTATTATAGTTAATAGTTAAAGATCTAAAGTGGAGACAATTTTAAGCCTTTTGTGTTAATTATATTGAAACGTGTTATTTTTCACATCTGAAAATACAGCGTATTTTTTTTTGTAAATTTCGAAAATTAAGTGATTGGGGTGCAAGATTTATAGTAAATTTTAGGCAAATTAAAGTTACTTCCTCAAGAAAGTAACTACAACGAGTTGATGTTGTTGCTGTGTAAAGTATTTGTAACGAGTTACTTCAAAAATAAAGTTACTTACCCCGCACAACTTGTTGGCTTCGGTGGTTCGAAGAAGATCGGCCTGAAGAAGATTGCCACCGCTTCTTAGGAGGAAGTACAGGATGTGAGTCGCCCTGCGAACTTGATTCTGCAAGAACAAATAGAAATGGATGAATTTTCAATTATAAATACTACAACTGAGAAATACTTGCTACAGAATTTGCAGTTTCATTCATTCAAGCCTATGTATTATGAAGTTGCAGATTTTGCAATGAACAAAAGTCAATCGTGAACATAGAATAAATGGATCTCTGGCATTTCAGGGATCGCACGATGCTCCCCGGTTCGATTCGTCAATATTTCTTAAACCTAATTTAGGCTGATTTGTTTTGATATTTATTTTCATTATATGTACCGCCTCCTTGAAATCAAAATCATCGATGAACAAGAAGGGACATCGAGAATTGGAGAACTTTAGGACATTTAACTTTGACCATTACTTCATGATGAGCGAATGCAGGATTCAAATAGTTGTGCCATCTTCCGCTATCTTCCACTGCCACCAACCTAACATCTATAACCTCCATATATCAGAAATTGCTTGAACTGTTGAAGGCGAGCATTAAAACATTGTATATGAATATAAATCCTACAGCGATAGTAGCGTTTACAAAATCTGTCCTCCTATCATATTCGAACCTCCCTCACGTGTCTCACTGGAAGTAACTAGGACCACGACAAAACAGAACCACGCTCTTAGAGATGTTAAATTCTCGGTAATTTAAAATCGGTTAATGTTACCGAAGCTTCAAAAATTTATTGACAATTTATGAGAATATTCAATTATGTATAAGCGTTTTTTCATATTTCTAAAAGTAACTAGATAATGTTCACGATGTTATAGTTAATTTTTGATCATTTTGTATATTTTCTAAATATTTGTTACTACAAAAAATATACCAAATGATCGAAAATTAACAATCGCATTTTGAACATTTATTCACAGTGGTCGAAAACCCTGTAACATCTGCAAAATTCAGTAATTTAGAAAGTGTTGGCGTTTATAGTATTAATTATAAACAGCGCCCATTTAGGTACATTCAAAATATGGAAAACTTCGTGAGCATTAAAATAATAAATTTTTAAAATGTTCAGAACACTCCGTATAATTGTATTGCAATGTTGCATTACCAGAGGAAAAATTTAAATGCAAAAAAGGTATCTCGTAGACAGTTTGAAAGCATTACATGCGTCCTTTTCGGGTTGTTTCTCCAACTGTAATTGCAAGAGAAACATGCTTGTGTATGCCTCATGAAAATGAGAAACTACTGGTTCAGGCTATGAATTATGCTAAGCTTTATAAAGGAATCGAACTTGAATCAAGTACTGAATGCAGTATGCTGTAGCAGTTTCAATGAAGCTTGTTTATTGAGAATGTGTGAACAGTGCAAAACTCAAAAAGTCTCGTATCTTCCACACGAAAATATTAAATTATTTATCAAAAGCAGTGGGTCACTGAAAAAGATGAACGAATCAGTGGGAAAACAAAGAAACCGATTACAGTGCAGTTAACTAAAAAAATTGATATCTTCTAAAATAACCGATGTAAAACAATTGTTTGAAAAATCATTACCAAACTTTATGGCTCACGTCGCTCGAGCACAGCATCAGTGTGAGGCGTCTAGTGATTTGAAACGAAGTGTATCTATTACAGATGAGTTACTACACATTGATTTTTCTCAAAACTTTGAAGGAAAATCCACTAAAAAACCTCTGGCTGTTCATTTTGGTGCTTCCCGTGAACAAATTACTTTGCACACTGGGGTAGTGTATCCGAAAGACTTTCGACATGCATTCTGCACATTGTCAACATCGCTTAGACATGACTCAGTTGCCATAACTGCACATCTCGTACCAATTTTAAGTAAGTACTTGGATAAATTTCCTGCGGTTAATCATCTTCAGATCTTCGGCGACGGACCTACGACCCAATACAAGAATAAAACAACATCCCACCTTCTCTCTACGTATGTGACGAAACTATTCAAACAAATTGACAAAATCACATACAACTTTTTAGAAGCTGGCCATGGCAAAAGTGCTGCAGATGGTGTAGGGGCAGTAATTAAAATAACTGCAGACAGTTCTGTTGCTCATGGAGTAGATGTACCAAATCTCGATGCTTTAGTCCAATTCTTCAAAAAAAGGTCAAAAGTGTTCATACTGAAATCATTTCCCTTTCTGATATTGAAGAAATTGATAATATACTTCCGAAAGAAATCGAAACATTCAACAATGCATGCTCACCAACGGACTTGGAAGAAAGTTGGAGATAAAAGTTGGTATCCTTTCAAACTTGAGCTCCAATAGATACCTGCAGAGACCCAAAAGGGTTCGTTTAGAGCGCACTTGAAAAGAGCAACATAAAGGCGCATTCACATACCAAACGCTTGCAAAGTCGGGTTGGTAATTTCGCGATTTACAGAATATGTCGGTAAAGCAAACACAAACGATATTATTATTTATTATGCGTACAATTTTCGGAAAAAGAAAACTGTTTACCCTTCTACAAATAATTAATTGAAAACAATTCAGAATGATAGAAAGAAATTTGAATTGTTTCTAATTGTGTTTCTTAAACGTGTGTGCACGATTGGGAAAGATTCAGTGTTGCAAAGTTTCAATCGTTCCCAATAGGACCAATCGGTACTAGGATTTTGAGGTTAAGAAGTGGCAATTTGATGGCAGCACTTTCATCTCGCGGGAATTATTCGAGAACGTTTATTTACTTTTTTTTCGAGGCAACACATTTTAAGCAATATGTTAATGAAAAAAAATTAAATAAATGTTTTGTAACAATTTCTGCGAGCTGAGAGGCTGTCATCAACAAATTCGCCAATAATGTGAAGTTTTTTCATCCAATTGTTCATTTAATTGTCTATAATTTTGTATAAAAAATATAATTTATTAAATAAATTACTTAAAATATTTTAGGTAATTTTTTTTTTAATGAAAATGTAACTATTATTCCAGTTGAATATTCCATAATTTTAGTTGAAAATTTATCTCTTTTTTTTTAACTTTCTTTTTTTTTGTCTATGAATTTATTTATTCAATTTTTGAATAAATAAATTTTTGTTTGGTTAAACATTAATTTCTTTAACTTGAAATATAATTATTAAAGTTTGGGTTGACAATTTATCTTTTTTAGTAAAAAATAATTTTTTTGTCTGAAAATTCAACTATTTCAGTTGAATATTCATTTTTTTAATTGAAAACTCTTATGTTTGGTTTAAAATTAATTTTTTTTCACTAAAAACGGTACTATTTCATTTTTGTTTGAAAATGATTCTTGTTTTAGTTCAAAATTCAACTATTTGGTTGAAAATTTGTCTCCGTTAATCAAAAATTCGACTATTTTGTTAAAAATTCATGTATTTTGTTGAAAAATTGTATTTTTTGTACAAAATAATTCTTTTTATTTGAAAATTAATCTTCTGGTTTAAAAATTCATCTTTTTGGTCGAAAATTCAAGTGTTCCAGTTAAATATTCATAATTTTCGCTGAAAATTTATTTTTTATTTTGTTTAAAATTTAACTATTCAGTTGAAGATTCATAGTTTTATTTGAAAATTCGTCACTTTGGTTGAAAAGTTTAACTATTTCCTTTTTTTGTGAAAAATTGATATTTTTAGTGGAAAATTCAAGTATTTTTTGAAAATTCATTTATTTTGCAATGCTTTGTTCTGTTGTGTTAAAGGATGTTCAGAGTGAACGTCATGAATTAAAATAAATTTTTGCTTTTTACGACAAATATGAATATGTTACTTTTAGTTGACCGGGAAATAACCTTGGGGAAGGAAAACCAGTTGTTGTGATGATTCCTGCATGTATTTAATACAATTTTGAACTATTGCACCTGTAAATATCACAATTTTTAATGTTTACATTTACAAATAGTTCAATCTGTAACAGTTTTCAAATAGATCAATTTACAAGTCCATTTCTGTAAATTATCGTGTTTTTCGCTGTATATGTTTTTTTTTTTTTTGAAATTATCAAATGTGTAAATTAATTTTTTATGATAAATCATCCGTTTAGAATCAGAGAAATTAATTTTCAGATCACAAAATAGACTTTTACAGTAAAAGGTAAATTAATTCTTTGATTTTACTCTTTACAAATGAATTATTGATTTTAAATTCAAAAGAAGGAAAACTTTTCTTAACAAATGTCAATTCTGAATAACTCATAATATTTTTTGTACTTTAAAATTATTAAACAATAATTATAATAATGATATTATAATAATTATGTTGTAAAAAATTGATGTGCATATTTTATCATTTCAAGTAAGCGCGCGATCAACATGCAGTGAGGCTGCTGGTGCGACGCATGCGCATTAAGACTTTAAAAAAATTCGTTTCTCTACAGTCAAATTGGTTATCTATTTTTATATTTGATGTTAAAATTATAAAACAAAGGAAATTTTGTTTTCGCAACGACCCTACAGCACTTCTAATAATATATATTTGTACTTTTAAAAAGTGACATGTCGAAAAGTTTCTTGCATATGAATAAGCCTTTATGTTTACAAGCTTGTTACATAACCTGCAAATTACATCTATCAAGTCATTATATCTATTTTAATTACGGTAATATTTTGTACCTTCATTGTCTTCATGAAGTTATGTCCATTAGAGTTTGATTGCATGTGTGCTTTCAGGTAAAAATTGTATTATTAATTCAACAAAATGTCGAAGTGGGCAAAACGAAAAGTAGGTTCTTTAGAAATAGGCTCATTTACAATTGGGATCCTTTAGAACCCCAACTGAGGTATCATTTAGAGCTCATTTATCGTTTTGGGTTCTTTTTCAGCAAGTGGGGTTCATTTTTGTTGCAGCTCCTTTGGAACCAAAAATGGGTTCTAATGGAAACCCCAGTTTTTTCTGTGTACAGAGAATCACCCAGATACGAAGTTTTAACAAAAAATTTTGATCATCAACCGCGATAATGTATCCGCAACATTCAATTTTGCAATTTTGACTTCAGATTCATAATCAGAAACTGCAAAAACCCCTTAATACGAAGTTTCATGAATTTAAACAAAAAATTATAATTGTCAAGCGCCATCTGGATCAGCGATATTCGATTTTATAACTTTGACTCCTCAATTATAATCAAAATCCTTGAAAACCCGTCAGTACAAAGTTTCGTTAAATTTGAACAAAAAGGTCTTATTGTCAAATGCCATATGGGATTTTGTAATTTTTACTTCAGATGCATGATCAGAAACTTATAAAGCCTCAGAAAGTGGATATAGATATACAAATTATTAGTATGGTAAGCCTAATTAAACTTACCAACAAAATCCAGATGAACCGAAAATGTAAGAATTAGAATATAGCTGGCGATCTTCATTTTTCCTCCTGGTATTGAATAGATTTCGTGAATTTCGACTGAGAGTTTCTGATTATTTGTACTGCTATGTATACTAACCCCTTCATCAGATTACCATGAGTCAATTCGCACCGTGTACATTTTTTCCACGAAACTGCCACGTTTTGTGAATGGGTTTTATGTGCGCATGAGTGATAGATACATGTAAGTTCTTAGTGACTCACTTGTAGAAATTTCTGTTTTAATAGGTAAACATCTAGACATGGAAAAATCACGTGATAGTCAAGAACTAAAGCTAAGAAAAAATATCATCTATTGCTTTTGTGTCAGTAAACATTTCAGTGATTATTATCACATCATATTTGTGTAGTGTTTCATAATTGCATGTTGTTTTATTGGTATAGAGTAAAATGAGCAAGCTAAATGCCTTTTAAAAAAAGTATATTTTTACGCACAAAAAATGCAAAGATAAGAAACTTTAACAATAAATTGAGATGGATTAAGATTACCTCAGATTACTCTGGATTACATAGGATAACTCTGGATTACACAAAATAAAATATAAAAATTTTCAACGAACTAGTTGAATTTTGAAATAAAAAGGATGCATTGTTTCTACCTCAAAAAACATTCAACAAAATGAATTGATTTTCAACTGAAAAAAGAAAAATTTTGACTAAAAATGGAAGTTATATTTTTCAGTTAAGAAATTAGTCTCTAACAAAAAAACATTTTCAACTATACATTTGTAAACTATTTGGGTTAACAATGTAAATTACTCCTAATTATTTGTATTACTCTTGATTACATACTAATGATTTAGATTATCTAAACTACTTCGACTTAACTGAATTAAAAATGGATTACCCTAGATTATAAGTGGATTACTTAGATTACCTGAATTACTACGAATTATCTGAATTACTCTGTATTAAAAAAATATTTCTTGAATACTCTGGATGTTAATATATACATTTTTGAACAAAAAACTACATTAACAATCAGATAGTTGAACCTACAAGCAAAAACAAATTTTGTTTACGAAAATAGTTGAACTTTGAACCAAATCGCACAATTTTCAAATAAAAGAATAAATCATCGCAAAAAGACATTTTTTAGAACGCAGTTTAACTCTAAACCAAGTAGTTGATTTTCAACTGAAAAGAAGAATTTTCAACAAAATACCAGGGTATAGATTTTCATCACAACACCCCCCTAAAAATGCCCTGGTAATACCATTCATTTTCACAAAGCTGGAAATACTCTGTGAATATTTTTGGATCTTATCCTTGTGGATAAGATCACTATAAGATAATTTCCTTGATTAGTAATGATCACAGATTATTTGCAGTTTTGTAAAAATGAATGGTACTGCCAGGATGTGTTAACAGGGGTGTTGTGATGACAATCTATGCTATCTTTTTCGGAAATTATATTGGCAATTTTTTGCCGTAGATGCTTTTGCAATTTAATTCTTTTGCCTCCATCCTCCTTTACAGTCTTATACGTTTCGATTAGTAATTTTATCATCTGACTCGTCCATTGAAATTCTCTGCCTGAAAAATTAAATAAAGTTATTAAAACAAAACACAGATTGAAGAGCTTTCTCTTAATAAGACATAGAGATGAAATTGATATTATACCTTTCTGCTCGGTTTCTTCACTCTCCATGTCGTATCCACCATCTTATTTTTGAGAACCTGTAATTAAATAAGTATTGTTTATTCTCGGAAAATTTAATTTATGGATTTTTATAAATTGTCGGGAACTTTCTAGAGTCGGAAATTTTATATTATCAGCAATTTTATAAGGTCGAGAATTTTATTTTCGGTAATTATTTATTCAAGAAATTATCTTTTCGGAAATTTTCAGTTGTCCCTTTTACAATAATACTATAATAGGTATTGATGTGTCAGTTGCAATTTTATTTTAAAAGTTTTAATTTTGGACTAAAAATAGAGGAAATAGAGGAAAATTTTCGAAAATACAGGACCATTTTCATAATAGAAGACAATATATTAAGGACTTTAAAGCAAAGATGATAAATTAGCAAGATTACAAAGTTTTATAAAAAATTCGATCAAGTTCAAGAGACATCTGGAAGTTTTAAATAGATGCAAAATTAACTAAAACTTGAAAACATTTCAAAAAAGTTAGAAAAAAAGTTCATTTTTGACTATTTGGAAATAAAAATTTTGAAGCTTCTTAAAGATTTAGAAAGGTTTCACGATAATAAAAAAATTTCTTAAAATTCCTGGAAAAATGTATACTGATTTTTTATTTTGAAGAATGAATTTTAAGAGCAAATTAGCAAAGATTTCAAAATATCTTAAATTGTTTCCTAAAATTTCGAAAAAGAATGTGGACGATTTTAAAGGAACATTTTTCAATTAGCAAGATTACAACGTTTTATGACAAATTCGAGTAAGTTTAAGAGATATTTAGAAGTCTTAAAATGATTGTAAATTAATTTGAAACTTAAACAAAAATTAATTTACCGACGCATAAAATATGGACGCCACTTACATTTTTGACATTAATGCGCATTCACAAGACACGATGTTTTAACACATATATATAAAATGGTTGAGCACCGCAGCGAGCTCAGAGCGCGCTCAGAGCGAAATATCGGAAACAACCATAATTTCCATGTCACATAAATTTCATTTATCCTCCTAGACTTCCGTTTAGTTTCGAAGTAGTTGTTTCCCATCTAGATGTATTTAGTCTGGCCGGTAAGTCAGGTGAAGATGGCGCTCTGAAACACTTCTCACGGTACCAAATAAATTAGGCGCGAAATTCAAATGAGGTTTTTGTTTAGAAATGCATAATCAAAATGCAGCTCATGTGTTCGGTCGGTAACGGGCGCGCGGCTGTTGCTCGGACGCATTTACCTCACGCTTTACGCTCAATTTCTATAGGTTTTGGCACTTCGTCTTCGAATTGGATGAAAAAAAAAGTTTAGTTGCAAGTATCTTCAAGAACACATTCTCATCCCGACATTCACGCTTCGCGCTCGATATTTGATTTGAAAATATAAAAATATTATAATATAATATCTAATAATTGTTTTCGTGGTTTGTGTCGTTTGTCAAAAAATGAAATTTATTTTATTCTTAAATCAGTTGTTTAGAAATGAAACAAAAAACACCTCCAGGGGTCTTCCTACTCACAGCGGAATAATTTTATGTGCCCTCATTTGATTCGGCAGCTCAATGGACATATGACCCAACATTGAAATAGGGCCCAAAATTGACATAAGGGCATGAAAAAGTCAAAACAAAAAACAAACAAAAGAGGATCTCTAAATCATATCCGTTTATGATTTTTTTTAGGAATTTGTTGACTTACAATTTACAACTTAGGCAGTGCACACTCTTTCTCCAATTGTTTTGTCATTTTTTTTAATTCAACTAACTGTTTAAAATTTCATCTTTATTGGTTGAAAAGGATCTTCTCTTTTCTAATTTACCTTGTCAGGTTTATAATTTAACTATTTTCTGATAAATTTGTTTTTCTAGGCTTTTCAAAGTCATAGGTATGCAATAGCAATGTATGTCTATGCCATTACAAATTATTACATCATATATAAATTGTGGTCATTAAATATCAGCTTATAGATATGTAATGGACATTCTATATCGATGACGTCATCATTTTTGAGATCATATATATAATCGCCATTTTATAACCATGAGGTGAAAAGGTTTCTCATTTTCTCAGAGTAGAGGAAAAACTGATTAATGCTTCAATGAATAATTTGGTTATAATACCTAATTATAAAGTTGGTATAATAAATATTCTAGTGTTTCATGAGAGTAAGCACAGATAAAAGCAGTCGTTATCTCACGTATAGGTGAGATAAAGACATTACAGGCGTCAAGGTTGTCCTTCGGAGATGTTTCTATCACTTTACATTTTGTTATCATCATTATTTTTGTTACATTCTCATCTAGATGAGGAGGTATTGGATTCATGTCAAAATTGAGTATCGCCGATTTTATCAAAACTCCATATTTTCGGACTCACTGATTGAAAAAAATCCTACATGCTACATTTTTGAAAGTTGAAGTACTTTGTTAAAATTGCATTTTATCAATTGTGTAAAAAATTCTAGTATTTTCGATTCTCTTACACTATGTGTGCCGCTAACTGTTCAGTATTTTCTTTGCTCAGAATTTATACCCTAATTTTTTTAAGCATAACTATCTTTCTAAACAATTTTTCTTCAGTTTCATTAGCTTCGTACATAATTCCAGAGAATAATAAATTTTGAAGATTCACAGCGAATAAATATTGTTCAAACAAATTAAAATTATCTCTTTTTTCCATGTTTTGGAAACACAGAAAGCAAGCAGCCTTAGAAATCATAATACTCTGTCTTTGTGATGTAATTACCAGTTAGCCAAAACATCATTCTTTTTGTTAAAGTTCAAACTATTTTGTTGAAAATTAACAAAATAATATCGAATGATACCTTTTTATGATCCACTGCAAATTATCGATAAAAGCAAGGAATTTCTTCGTAGAAATAATACCCCTATAAATTATACGCTGCAGCTGAAAAAATAATAAAAACTCTGTTAGCAGTTTGGGCAATAACCATATTACATTCGCATTTAAACCTTTTATTCAATCTGGATCCGACTGTGAATTACGAAGAATATTATATTTTAGTTTATCTTTTTTCTATTAAATTAATGATACACATACTGTAGAGTATCTTCATTGTTAGCACCTTCTTTGAAACAACGGGGAAAAATTGGGTTATTTCTACCTACAGGACAATCCCTCATTTCAGTTATGGTCATATCGTCAAATGCACCACTTATCATGTTTATTTTTATTCTGGAATGATATCTATCTGCCTTATATATTCCACGAAGAATCCCAGTATACTCCAGTATTGCAAAAACGTCACCATTGGATGTTGATAAAACAATATGTTGTTGGATTGGCACAGGCACATATCTATTCCCTTCTGCTCGCAAATAAATGGCGAAACCGGCAGGAATAACATATCTTCGAAATTCGAATTGCCGGTTCTGATTTGTCTGGGGAATAAGCCGAATATATCCGAGTTTTGAAAGTGTATATCCAAGTACTTCATGAGAAGGAGGCCAGCCCGGAGGAGACCCGGAACTGGCATGAAGAGGAGGCTCCTGAGAAGAAGTAGGGGCAAGTGAATGTTGTAGTGAATTG
Source organism: Andricus curvator (assembly GCA_932195095.1). NCBI lineage: Eukaryota > Metazoa > Arthropoda > Insecta > Hymenoptera > Cynipidae > Andricus > Andricus curvator. The sequence goes on from CAKNYM010050272.1 coordinate 64,070, forward strand.
TAATTTGCAGTAGCTTTAATAAAACCGTTTGGGAAGATTCGTTGCTTCTTGCCTACTGGACAATCCCTCTTTTCATCTGGAGTTAAATTATCAACTGCGCCGCTGACCATATTTATTTTTATTCGCGATTTATTTTGATCTGTCCTATACATTCCACGAAGAGTCCCATTATAATCCAATATTGCAAAAATGTCATCATTGGATGTTGATAATACAATATATTCTCGGGTTGGCACGGGAACATATCTATTTTGTTCTACTAGAAATTTAAGTGGCATACCGGCAGGAATAACATATTTTCGAAATTCAAATTGACGGTTATGATTTGTGCGAGGAATAAGTCGAACATATCCAAGTTCTTCTATTGTACATCCAAGTACTCCATCTGAAGGAAGCCTGCCCAGAGGAGAAATGGATCTGGCACGAAGTGGAGGCTCCTGAGGAGATGTCCGGTCAGGTGAATGTTGTCTGGCAGAAGAAGAAGAACCAGGATTACATTCTATTTTTGGATTCCGTTCGGACTCTAGTGAATCGTAATTTGCAGAAGCTTTAATAAAACTGTTTGGGAAGATTGGTTGCTTTTTTCCTACTGGACAATCCCTTATTTCATCTAGAGTCAAATTATCAACTGCGCCGCTTATCATATTTATTTTTATTCGCGAATTATTTTTATCTCTTCTATAAATTCCACGAAGAGTCCCACTATAATCCAATATTGCAAAAACGTCACCATTGCATGTTGATAACACAATATATTCTCGGATTGGCACGGGCATATATCTATTCTGTTCTGCTCGCAATTTAATTGGCATACCGGCAGGAATAACATATTTTCGAAATTCAAATTGACGGTTATGATTTGTGTGAGGAATAAGTCGAACATATCCAAGTTGTGCTATTGTACATCCAAGTACTCCATCTGAAGGAGGCCTACCGGGTGGAGAAATGGACCTGGCACGAGTAGGAGCCTCCGCTGGAGAAGTCAGGTCAGGTGCATGTTGTCCGGCAGAAGAAGAAGAACCAGGATTACGTTCGCCATTAGGATTCCTGCTAACAGGAAGCCTGGACCTGCCACGAAAAGGAGCTTTCTCCGGAGGAGTCCGGTCAGGAAAATGTTGTCGTACAGTAGAAGAAGAAGAAAGGCCAAGATTACGTTCGCTCTTAGGTTTCTCGTCGGGCTGTGAACTGCATTCTGCAAGAAGAAATAGAACATTCATTTTTTTTGTATTCAGCACGTTTATTTCTAATATCTTTTGTGGAATTAAAAATTTCATTGCAAAAAGCCTCTTTTTGACGATTCACTCAAAATTATGAGTGTATGTTTCCAGTGTGAGTCATAGGAACCGATCTTAAGGGGATTTATCAGAGTTAGGAAACGAGATTCTAGTTTTCAGCCGCACGGTTGAATATTTTTGTCTGACATTTTGTAAACATCATCTAAATATTAGTCTTTTGCCGACTTTCACTTTGTTGACTTTCTCACCCTTTCAGGAAGGGTAGGGAAAGGGGCAAGATGTTCAGTCAGGCATGAAAAAACAGAGAAAGAAACAGGAGAGAGACAAAACAAGAGAGAGACGAAATAGTTCGCAGAGCCTGGATTGAAGCCGACCGTCAGCCCCAAAATCGACTCTAAATCCAGGTTTCACTGTACTTCCAGAATAGTAGTTGGGTACCAGTTGGAGCGAAAGAGAGGTTTGACAACTTCGGATATCTTCTCTCTCTCACTACGCGCGCTCATACTCTACTTTTCGTACGGCGGTACGAAGGGGCCGCCAGTACTGGGGGATAGAAGGAATGAAGGAAAGAGCGACGCCGGACTGAATTTGGGACTGAGTTTGAGTTCGACCAAGCCCCTCAATTCTGATCGTGGGACTGAGTTCGAGGGCCACCATCAAACTCAAGATGCAGATACCCCGGAGTGTGTCGAATTACACATAGCGAATGACCCTTTCGTTGTTATCAGATGCAGCCCGATTGAAAAAACTAAAATTATGAAAGCATTGCGTGATTCAATTCTAATTAGCTGATTTTGTTCATTTATACAATTAAAAAAGAAATGATTCATGAAAATCGATTAATATTTGCAGTAATAATAGACATGTTGAAGTGCACATGATGGTATACCCAGATACACCGCACAGTTGGAGGGAACACATTTTCTTCGTTCGAAAAAGTATACAGCCTACAATTTTGCCCCGATCTGCAATTATTTTTTTTCAAGTTGAAGTGCGCTGAATTTTGAAGAGCACAACGGCACATAGGAATAGTGACTGCAAATCTCTATCACCAAAATTTGAAGCAATTTTAGTGCAAAAAAAAGTATTTTGCAGGCCAAAAAGTCAAAGTTTTATATTAACTTATTCCATTTGTTTACAAACTCAACAATTCTTGTATTTCAACAAATATACTTGTACTCATGTTCGTTTTAAGAATATCTGTATCAATTCAGATGACGAAGGGAAATCCGAGATTGAAAAACTACTAATTCCAACATTTTCTAAGACAATTGTTTATAATGTTTCATAGAGATTGTTACTGACAATCACTCTCATAATAATTCAAAGTATTTCCAGGGAAAAGCAAACTTCTTTCAATAAATATTACAATATTTTTAAATACATACAAATCGTAATATTTGAAATTAAATAATAACAATTGTTTGTTTGGGAAATGCAGGGCCCCGATATCATTTATTTTAGCTCTGAATTGTGGTGGCGCGAGCGGCATGATATGATACTACAAGTGTAATCCCTTCTAACGAGGCAGTCGTATAATTACGATTGAACTTCACTTACATGTAAGTTCATTCAATCGGTTAATTATATGGCTATAAGCTGGGAAGGCGGACTTTAGGTTCGCGCCGTAGGCCTGATAAATAGCCGTATCCATACTTGTGTTACATAAATTATAATCAAAATGAGAGATATATTACTATATTCAGAATAGAATTAATGATGACCACCAAAGAGAAACCGAAAGTACAGACCATCCGCATTTTTGCAAAGTAGAGAACAAACTGATTAATGATTCACTGAATAATTTGGCTAACAACTGTATCTAAGGAATATTCCATTGCATCACCAGAGTACAGATATATACATAAGTAGCCGTTATCTCACATTTGTGTGAGATAACGACGTTGCTCGTGTCAAAAATGTTCCTCGCAGGTAATATCATCTCACATTTTTCATTAAGATCATTACAATTAGGATATTCTGATCTCAAATGGAAGGTATGGATTTTATGTAGAAATTGATTGTCGCGAAATTCATCAAGGTTTGATGTTTTTGGACTCACTGATTGAGAAGTAATGGTTTTTACTTCGGTTTCTGTCTATCGTCGTTGTCTGTTAATACGACAACTTTCGAAGAAATTATCTGATTCAATTTCTGATTAAATTTTCCATTTGTATGGAAATAGTATTTCCATACACAAATTTTACAGGTGAAGAATTTTTTTTCTAAATTCACCTTTACGCTTTATTTTGAACTATATTATTCTTATGAATGAAATTTATATGGAGGAGGAAGACGTTAGGGAAGAGAGTATAAGTAGAAGCATGTAAGTGGAATTGGGGGAAGTAGAGCATGGAGAAATAAGTGAAGTGATGGTGAGGAGAAGAAGTAGAAGAAGTATGGGAGTGAAATTAGCGGAAGTAAAATATGAGAAGGGAGAAAAGTGATGGGATTGGAAGAGTCGGATGTGAGGGGTTGGGAAGTAAGACAAGCAAGTGTGATTGTTGAATGTGAGGAGAGCGGAAGTAGAGGAAGGAGAAGTCAGGAAAGTGAGGAGGTAGAAAGTATGAGAAGCGAGGGATGTGAAGAACTTTAGGGGTTGTGATGTAGAGGAGGGAATAGTAAGAGGAGTAAAGATGTTATATAATTATATATTTACCAAAAGAATCAAGAAAAACGGCAAAAGCAAGGAATAGAGTACCGACGGTGATCCTCATTTTTTAATAATCGAGTAGATGAGAGTGAATGGCAGTAGATGATACTGATTCGGCCACAAAAGGAATTCTCTACAAGCTGTTTCCATATATGTATATATATACTATTGGGGTTTTTGTATTCCACGTAGCCGATTCTGATTTGCTGACTCCCCCTTTCTGACCTCCTGCCCCTCTTGCCCAAAAAAATATATGCGTCGTATACGGGAAGCCGCTAGTCACTATCTTGCTCGATATCGTGAACTTAAGCCTGGAGACAAACACTTACTTATTTAAAAATAAAGTTTCATAGAGATTTTTCGGTCTATCTGTTTGTATGCCTGTATGTCATAGAATAAATAGCGGTATCTGAAAAATTATATCGATACACGCTCATAGTTTAAACAAAGGTTCCAGAAAACAGATCTTCATTTGTTCAATTTTATCTCTCCCAAGACTTCATTATTGTACAAATTAATATGATGAATTCATGTGATATCGTTTATCGATTCTTTTTTATAATGAACCCAATATCAAAAGTGTGAATGAATACATTTTAAGCAACACAGTATCAACACGTATCGTTTTTGTCAACTTACAATTTATAAAGTGGGTAGAAGATAAAATTGTTTGTAATTTTCCTGATGTCCTGAAAACTTTTATAATTTTCAACTCAAATTCGAAAGTAACGTAACGAAGAAGAAAATACGTCATTGAATTTTGGGAAGAAGTCAATAAGATAGCTACAATATAATAGATTTAATGCTTTCACGATGATTCGTTCTAATAGAATTATGTGTATGGGGTTTCTATCGTGTTCAAAACTACGAATCTTGCTGACGTTTTGTGAACATTGCCTACGATTGGTCAATATCCCCACTGCTGAGACTGGTCGAACTTGATTGGCCAATCAATTCTTTTTCAAAAGACCCGGGAGGCCAAAAAGCCAAATCGGATTAGTAGTATATCAATTGCCCCTATTGATGTTATTAGGGTGTTTTAGGATTTTCATTGCTTCTCCATCTGTTCTTGAAAAAATATTGTACGTTTTTGCGATGACGGTTTTTTTGTCAAATAAAATGCTATGTCCTGTTTCGATATGATGTTTAGCTAGTGCTGATTGCGTGAAATGTTTTAGCTTGACTTTACTCTCGTGCTCCTTCATACGTTGGCTTACCGCTCTCCCGGTTTCTCGAATATAGAGTTTGCCACAAGAAAAAGGGATTTTATATACTTCCGGATCACTGAAAGGTGCCTTTCTATCTTTAGGGTTGTTTAGAAGTTGTCCTATTTTCGCAGGTGGTTAAAATATGGTTTGGATGTTGTGTTTGTTGAAAATTCTTCCTATTTGTTCTTTGATACCTTGAATGTAGGGTAGGGTGGTTGTCGTTTTTCTATCTCTTTCTTTAGTAGGTTGTGTTGACTCGTATTTTTGAGTGTATTTTCTTATTGCTTTATTAATTTGTTTGTTTGTGTAATCGATTTTTATTAGGATTTGTTTAACATTTTGTAGTTCCTTTTGTGAGTTATCTTTAACTGTTATGGAGACAGCTCTACATACAAAGGAGTTGATGATCGATTGTTTTAGGATGGGTGGTGGTGGGAGGAGGCATGTAGGTATCTTTTTGTGGGTGGATTTTCTTCAAACTTCATGACCTAATGTGTTATCGGATCTTTTGTAAACTAGTACGTCCAAGAAAGGTAATTTTTCGTTTTGTTCAATTTCCATGGTGAACTGGATATTAGGGTGTATTTGATTGATGAAATCGAAGAACTTGTGTAGTGCCTCGAATCCATGTTTCCAGATGACAAAAGTGTCGTCAACGTAACGGCACCAAAATTCTGGTTTAAGCTTGTAATTGTTAAAGATTTTAGTTTCTAGATTTTCCATAAAGATGTTGGCTATTGCAGGTGAGATTGGAGATCCCATTGCTGCTCCTGAGGTTTGTTCGTAGAATTATTATTGAAAGAGAAGTGGGTATACAGAGCTGTCTCCATAACAGATAAAGATAATTTACAAAAGGAACTACAAAATGTGAAACAAATGACACAAAAAAACACAAGTCAACACAACCTAATAAAGAAATAGAGAGAAAAACGATCACCATCCTACCCTACATTCAAGGTATCACAGAACAAATGGGAAGAATTTTCAACAAACACAACATACAAACCATATTTAAACCACCTGTGAAAATGAAACAACTTCTAAACAACCTTAAAGATAAAAAGGCACCTTTTAGTGATCCGGGAGTATATAAAATCCCCTGTTCTTGTTGCAAAGTCTATATTGTAGAAACCGTGAGAGCGGTGAGCCAACGTTTGAAGGGACATGAGAGTTAAGTCAGGCTAAAAAATTGCATGCAATCAGCACTAGCTGAGCATCATATCAAAACAGGACATAGCATTTTATTTGGAAAAACAGCCCTCATCGCAAAAACGCACAATATTTTTTCAAGAAAACATAGAAAAGCAATCGAAATCTTAAAGCACCCTAACAACAATAATATTATATTTGAATAATGCTAGAAAGATGCGGTTTTTTTTTAATTTTGGCTTTTTGTCTAATTTTCACTTTGAGTAAAGTAATAATGAATTCAATTTAACAAAATAATTGTTTAAACAATTTATTATCATTCTTAATAATATTCTCTTTGCTTAATTGGTAGAATGTTGCGAGTTTTTTTTTAATTTTCCACTGTTTGTTTATTTTTCATTAGGCGTCACTTAATAATTAATCAGATTTGGAAAAAATAATTGTTTAAACAAATTATTATTGCTTATGATTATCTTCATCTATATCAATGCCTGATACTTGCGGTTTTTCGGAAATTTTTATCTTTCTGTCCTTTTTTCACTTAGTAAGGTAATAATTAATTAGCGTTAACAAAAAAGTTGTTTAAACAATTTAATATTGTTTGTAATTATCTTTTCTTAGATAAGTGCTAGAAAGTGCCGGTTTTTTTCTAAAATCTTTCACTTTGCTTCGCCTGCTTGATTACTAACAATTGATAAATAAACATTAGAGAAAACTATAATTTAAATAATCTCTTTCCTTTTTGTGGTTGACTTATTATTTGTTCATAAATGAAAAGGCGATGCAAAGTTAAAGACTTTAGAAAAAACCGCCAATTTCTAGCACTTATCTAGGAAAAGATAGTTATAAACAATATTAAATTGTTTAAACAACTTTTTTGTCAACGTTAATTAATTACTACCTCACTCAGTGAGAAAAAGGACAGAAAGGTAAAAATTGCCGAAAAACTACAAATATCAGGCACTGATATAGATGAAGATAGTCATAAAAAATCATAATTTGTTTAAACAATTATTTTTGCTAAATCTAATTAATTATTAAGTCACGCCTAATGAAAAATAGACAAACAGTTGAAAATTTCAGAAAAAAACGCAACATTTTACCAATTAAGCAAAGAGAATATTATTAACAATGATAATAAATTGTGTAAACAATTATTTTGTTAACTTGAATTCATTATTACTTCACTCCAAATGGAAATTGGACAAAAAGCCAGAAATTAAAAAAAAACGCATCTTTCTAGCATTATTCAAATATAATATTAGTAATATTTTAACAAATTGTTTGAACAATTGATTTTCTTTACTCTAATTAATTACTTAACTTATCTTAATTGAACATTTGACTAAAAGTTTTTTTTTTTTAAACTGCAATTTTGTAGCATTTTTCTAAGAAAATATTATTAACATTAATAACAAATTGTTTAAAAAATTTATGTGAGCATCTAATCATCAGTATGCAATGGTCTTTTGTGTGCCAGGAATAATTTCACTGAAAAAAGCGCAAAAAAAATCATAATTACCGCGAGAAACTCACAAAGCCCATTTTTTCACTTATGGGGTTTCCTACATTGAGTTCAACCCTATTATATCAAATATATATAAATTATTTTTATTTCTATACCTCGGTCAGGGACTACTTACTCAGATATTGTAAAATAAAGTACAATTTTTTTTCATGATCACTTTAATATTTGTACTTTATTTGTTTATTAATTTCTATTCTCAGGTACTCTAAAAAATGTATCATTGCAATAAATTTATATTATTACATTTCATAATATGCATTGATATTGGAACAAATGTATTTATATTTTCTTGTTTTTATAATTTAAAAAAGTGCGCATTCTATAAAAAAAACAATTTTGTTAATTTATTTATTTCCAATGTTATTTTTAACGTTTTGAACGTATGGGTGAGGAAGAAGTAAGGGTAGAGGTTGGAGAAATAAGGGAAGCGGTAGTAGGAAGGAGAAGTGGGAGAAGTATGGGAATGAGATTAGGGGAAGTAAAAGATGGAGAAGCGAGGGAAGTGATCAAATTGAAAGAGCGGGATGTGAGGGGTTGCGAAGTAGGAGGAGCGAGTGTAATTTTTGGATGTGAGGGGAGCGGACGTAGAGAAACGAGAAGTCAGGAAAGTGAGGAGGTAGAAAATATGAGAAGTGAGGGATGTGAAGAATGTGAGGGGTTATGATGTAAAGGAGGGAGAAGTAAGAGAAGTAAAGATTTTATATTATTATATATTTACCAATAGAATCGACGAAAACGGCAATAGCAAGGAATAGAGTACCGACGGTGATCCTCATTTTTTAACTAATCGAATAGATGAGAGTAAATGGCAGTAGATGATACTCATTCAGCGAGAAAAGGAATTTTCTACAAGATGTTTCCCTATATATACTAGTGAGCTTTTCGTATTCCACGTATCCAATTATGATTTGCTGACCCCCCCCCCCCCCCTTCCTGAGCTCCTGCCTCACTTGCCCAAAAATATATGCGTTGTATGCGGACAGCATATAGTCACTATCTTACTTGAAATCGTCAATTGAAGCCTGGAGACAAACACTTACTTATTTAACAATAAACTTTCATAGAGATTTTCCGATCTATGTCCTTGTATACCTGTATGTTATAGAACAAATAGCGCTATCTGAATTAATCGTCCAATTTTATCTCTTTCAAGCGACACAGTATAAACACGTTTCATTTTTGTCAACTTACAATGTATATAGTGAGGAGAACATAAAATTGTTTTTAATTTTCCTGATGTCCTAGAAATTTTCATAATTTTCAAATTAAACTTTCGGGCTGGTTTGAGTTTGCAACGCATCCTAGACTTTCGTGCTCGCTTTCGTGTTTTTAGACGGGTTGCGAATCTGATACCCGACCCGACGTCAATTTTTACTTCCCCTCGAAAATAACGTAGCCGTTGACTAAACACGGATTTTACATTTATTCTGCGTTTTTTCGTTTTTTTTTCAAATCACAATAATGAATGAAGAATAATTGAAAATAATAAAATGTCACACTTTAGAACCCAAAATGCTCTTTAAAAAGTGGGAACGGGGTGATTTTCCGCAAAAGTACGGGAATAATAGAGAAATAAATTCTTTCAAATATAACTAATGTTGATACCATATGCAATTATATATGAAACGCTTTAGATTCTTCAGATTTCGTGTCACAATATATTGCATTGCCAACAAGAAAGTTTAATTTTCAACCAACAAAGATTTTCTTCCAAAGGGATAAATGTTTAACCCAAAAAGTCAAAATTTCAATCAAATATTTGAATTCTCAACAAAAAATTGATTTCCAACTAATCAGTGTCATTAATAACCAATTAGTTGAATTTTCAAGCAAAAGAAACGAATATTCGTCGTAATAATTTAAAATTAGTAAAAAACTATATAAATTGCAATACTCATGCACTGAGAAAAAGTTTGCTTTTACGAAGTGAATTTACTTGGCTGAAGTAATTGAAAGTCCTGATGATTTGCAATTTAAAATTGAAGTGGTGGTTAGAATATCAACTATTACGCTTTTTGTTGAGAATTCACCCTTCAGTTTAACATTCATTTCGTTAGTTGCAAATTTTTTTCATATAGCATTAATTCTTGTGAAAGAAAATTTAACTATTCTATTTTTGGTTACAACTTTATCTTTTTTGTTTCAAATTCGTCTTTTTTCCCAGAAAATTAATTTTATGTTCAGAGCTTTATCTTTTTGCTTAAAACTTCATTTGTCCGGTTAAGGATTTAAGTATTTTCTTGACTTTTTTATGAACATTCCTCTTATTTCATATAAATTTAATGTTTTTGGTTGAAAATTCAACTTTTGCCTTTAAAATTCAATTGTTTGGTTGAAATATAATTTTATTGGTCAAAGGTACATCATTTTAGTGGAAAAGTTGTTTCTTTAGTGAAAAATTTACTACATGGTTAAAAATTTACATTTTTCTTTCAATCTTCATCTTTTTTAAATTTACTTTCTCGGACAAAAGTTTAACTATTTGGTTGAAATTTCGTGAGTTTCGTTTAAAATTCGTTTTTTATCTCGGTAAATAATTATCTTCTTACTTAACAATTCATCTTTTTAACTAAAGATTTCTTTTGTTGATTGAAAATCTTACTGTTGTGTTGAAAATTTGTTTCTTTCCTTGGAAATTAATCTTTTACCGAAGATTCAACTGTTCTCTTTGTGGTCGAAAATGTATCTTTCTTAGGTGGAAATTAAAAATTTGGTTCAGAATTAGAGCATGTTTTTAAAAATTCATCTTTTTGGTGAAAAGTTCATCATCCCTGGTTGAAATTGTTATAATATTATTTATATTTTATATCCTACGATCAGCGAACGAACTATTTGAATTAGCTTCGATCGATGATGCTATATTTTCTTCGTTTATTTATTCTCTCTTTGACAGATTGCACTTGACAGATCTTTCTAACTTTGAAACTGTTGTGAATGTCTACCTAAAAGGTTCATTAATAAACTTTACTGTTAATTATGTTCTACCTTCACGTTATTATCTTTAGCAGGTTATGGGCTCAGACGGACGGAAAAGTGTAGAGTGGAATTTTAACAAATGAAGTGAATTTTGAATTTTTAATCATACTTGTAGAATATCCTACCGCGGCGAAATAAATGCAATGAATGCAATGACTTCAGTGACGATTGAATCATTAAATAAGGAAAATTACGAAACCTGGAAAATACAAATGCAGAAACTGCTTGTAAGAAACGATTCTTGGACGTACATCAACGGAGAAAATGTCCAACCGCAAATCATCGACGGAGACGCAGCATCACAGGCAAATGTGAAAAAATGAGATCTCGCAGACACTAAGTCAAAATCTGACATAATTTTGTCAATTAACCCTTCTGAATTGAAACAGGTAAAAAAATTGCAAAACTTAAAAGGAAGTTATGTCGAATGGAAGACGCTGGAGATTTATGCGAGCATCTTCGTAAATTTTTCGATACATTTGACAAGTTGGCCGCAATGGAGATTGAAATAAGCGCAAGAAATCGGGCGAAAGTTCGCAAGCGCCAGCAAAACAGGCTGAAGATTAAAGTTTGTTTATTTCAGAAGAAATCTTAAATACCCAAGAAGCGCTCAAAATTACACCCGAGCATAAAGTTTGTTGTCTCGACAGCGGATGCACTACTCATCTCGGCAAGGACTTGGAAAAGTTTCAAATCATTGAGATGGTCAGCAAGAAAACCTAAGAATAAACAATTTATATTTCGTACAAAAAAAGGGATATGAATGTAAAGCCACTACGGAAATGGATTTACGGAATAACTCACAAATTTCGAAACTTGAAAGCTGGCATCGTAGAATGGAACACGTCAACGTTTGAGATCTTTTAGAAAGTCACAGCAAAGGTACAGTACAAGGCATGACCCTGAAAGAATCGCAAACTAATTTCGATTGTGAATTTTGCATTCTGGGAAAAATGACCAAAGTACCATTCCCTGAACGTTCCCTGAAGACAGAAAAGCGGAGATTTTTCAAATAATACACGCTGGCTTGTGTGGTCTAATGCTTGTCTTCAAAAACGGAAAAGCAAGGTACTGTGAAACATTTGCTAATGATTACTCCAGGTGGTGTGAAATAAAATTGCTTAAATCAAAAGACGAAATGCTAATGCTTTTAAAGATTTGAGGCATATGACAAGATTTCTTTTAATACACACTGAATTGCCGAATTATTTCTGGGGCGAAGCAATTAATACAGCTAACGACATTCGTAGCTGATTCCAAACGAGCAGTCTCGGAGATAAGACACCTTTCGAATTATGGAACGGAAAACCACCAACTGCATCTCATTTTAGAGAATTCGGGTTCCAAAGGGAGAATTTTCGTCCGGTACTCAGCGGAATGAAAAGCTCACATAATGTGGCTACCTGAGGAAAGAAGACTCGGCATAGGAAGAGATGTGAAATTCCTGAAAAATTATAAAATCACATGCAAATTGAACTTCCAGTACAGTCATTGGAAATAGAACACCTAGGTCAGAATAACAAAGAGGTCAATCTACAAAAGAATTTGACATGATCAATGTTGAACATCAGAATGAAATTGTTATTGGTGATAAGGGCAGGGACAATGCTGATACCACTTCGTGAGCAATTAACGGAACGGAAGCAATAGAATGGTTCGAAGCTATGGGGCAGAAACTTAAATCCATCATCGAATTATTTTACGAAATAAATACGCACCTGATGGAACAGTTGAACGAAGAAAGGCTTGAATTGTTGCCAGAGGCTTTGCTCAAAGTCCAGGCGTAGATTCTAACAAAACTTTTACGCCGATAACTCGTATTAACTCGATTCAGTTTCTAACGGCTCTTACTACTCAATACATTATGAAGATCAATCAACTAGATTTCACAACGGCGTACTTAAACGGCGTTCTCGAAGAGAAAATCTTTATGGAAATTCCGGAACCAATGGAAGCAGTACTGGAAGAAATAATTCGTAGTGAAGGAGCGAATGGAGAGTTTGGAATAAAATCAAAGAAGATGCGTCAAGAACTGCGAAAAGGAAATATGTGTCTCTTGAATAGCAGAAATTTGGTACAACTCCATCTGCCGCAGATCCATGCTTATTCTACTCTGGACAAGGGGAAGATATATTACCAATTGCAGTTTATGTCGATGATATTTTAGCCGCCTCACAGAATCAGAAGAAAATAACTGAGAGGATATTCTAGAACGATTTGGAATCTCTGAATCATAACCAGTTGCTACTCCCTTAGATCTTGGCACAAAGCTGAAAAAAGTAAAAATTCTGAAGATAAAAAATCATAGAAATTACCGTATAGAGAACTCGTAGGTGCATTAATGTACTTAGCAGTGTGTACAAGACTAGACATAGCATACACAGTCAGTTATCTAAGTCAATACTCTACGTTCTATGATGACGTTCATTGGTCAGCATCAAAAAGAGCTCTACGCCGTTTGAAAGGTACTATGGGCATGAGCTTATTGTTCGAGAAAAGCTCGAGTTCATTAGAAGGCTATGTAGATGTCGATTGGGCCAATTTTTTGGCTGACAGGAGATCATATGCAGGATACACTTTCATTCTTTCTGGGCGGTATAATATCCTGGGAATCAAAGCAACAGAGAACCTTAACACTTTCTTCAACAGAAGCGGAATATATGGCTTTATCATAAGGAGATGAAGAAGCTGCTCGTCTTGAAAGATTTCTTGAAGAATTAGAATTTAACGACCTTGCACAAGTCAAATATTGTACGACGACAATTGTGGAGCAAAGAAATTAGCCGATAATCCAATATTTCACTCAAGAACCAAACACATCGATGTACGACATCATTTTGTTCGCGAAATTCTCAAAAAAGAGCTGAAAATTTACTACATTGCCATAGATAGTATGGTGGCCGATGTTTCAATTAAATCTTATGAGGACTAGAACTAATGTATATTCACAATATCAAAAATGGTTAGAGTTCGTCCATATCTCGAGGGAAAGTGTTAAAATATTATTTATATTTTATATCCTACGATCAGCGAACGAACTATTTGAATTAACTCCGATCGATGATGCTATATTGTCTTTGTTTATTTATTATTAATATAGTTCACTCTTAATTATGCTCTACCTCCAAGTTATTCTCTTTCACAGAAATTTCATATTTTTTGTTGAAAAACCCATTATTTGGTTAAAGATTCATCTACTTTGTTCAAAAGAAAATAGTCTCAATCGAACAGATCGTACTTTTCACGTAAAATCTTGTCCTTGATATAACTAGAAATAGTTCTACTAGGGGTCATTTGACACTTGGTTGGTTCAATTTTCGAAGCTTTGAACTTTTTTTTTAAATATAAAATGTTTTATTTTTGAACTCTCACTGTAAAACTTATTCAAATTATATAAAAAAATTTAAAATTAATATTCAACAATATTTTATACTATCAGCGTAGTGGCAAATGAGCCGTGCGCGGGTACTCACTCGCGTATATTTCTGGAATGGAAGCTTCTAATGTGTCCCCTAAGGATTTACATTTTTCTTATATCTCTTCCCAATTCCTCTACACACCGACCACGTACTTTCATGGTGGTGGGAGGGAGACCTACAGTTTAAGGTGGGATCCGAACCACCAAGAGCAACAGCTTTAAGTACTTCGAGAACCTTCTTCTCTAGAGGTACCGGTCCCACGACTCTCCGGAGATAAACAACTACCTTGCTAGGCCAGTGTTCACCTCATGGCCCGCCGAGGCCCTTCCAGAGTGCGAGGCGGGAATCGAACCCGCAAGCCGACAGAGTGTGTCCAAAGCCTACGCGCTTGACACGCCACAGACTGTTTATGTTTTGTGACCCTGGAAATAGCTTTAAGGTCAATTCCAGACCATCCCCAAAACCGTAATTCAGTCCAGGTTCCAGTGTATTATTTTATGATTTCAATCAAAAAAGATACC
>CAKNYM010050272.1:83758-111499 GCA_932195095.1 Andricus curvator
GGTATCTTTTTTGATTGAAATCATAAAATAATACACTGGAACCTGGATTGAATTACGGTTTTGGGGATAGTCTGGAATTGACCTTAAAGCTATTTCCAGGGTCACAAAACATAAACAGTCTGTGGCGTGTCAAGCGCGTAGGCTTTGGACACACTCTGTCGGCTTGCGGGTTCGATTCCCGCCTCGCACTCTGGACGGGCCTCGGCGGGCCATGAGGTGAACACTGGCCTAGCAAGGTAGTTGTTTATCTCCGGAGAGTCGTGGGACCGGTACCTCTAGAGAAGAAGGTTCTCGAAGTACTTAAAGCTGTTGTTAACGATTACCTCATCTCTTGCTCTTTCAGGAATATGAATTCTATGACTAGCTTAATAATATTCAGTAATTACGGTTGAACACTTTCGATTACAATGTGTGTGACCATTTATATCCTTCTTCACTTGCACATTGCACCATGTGCTGTTCCAGGTGAATGACTTGTAAACTTTGAATCGTTACTTTTCTATCTTACAGTTGCGTGTATACATACTCTCTTTCGATCGTTTTTCTTTCTAATCGTCTTCAAATTACATAAGTGGTGATATTTCGTGGAGAACGTAATCTTTTTTTATTTTTTCCTTCAAATGATTTCACTCGAAATGTTTTGTGATGTTCTAGATGAATTAGCTTCTAAGTTGTACTTGTCAATCATTTCAATAATTTCAGGATCCATTTCAAATTCATTCTTTCTCCACTTTTTCATGTCTCAGTTATTGAATTTCGATGAACCGTTAGCGAGTAATTATTTGTTGAAAAAAAGTGATCAAGAACTTTGATTGTTAATAACTTTTGAAAAAATAAATTTTTTGCAAAAATATTTCAGGGGAGTAAATGTGGCACACTTGAGATATTTGGACCCTAATAAACATTCTGTAAAATTTCATGCGAACCACTAATAACCTCGAATGTCTTGGAAGTCTTTTGTTGTCGCTGTGCTTGAGTTCGGCTTGAAGACGGAAAATAAAGTCTGGCTGGCGGCCAGGGCGAGACTTACAAAAACGTCTTGGCTATATCTTGGCTATATCTCGGATTAAAACTTAGTCAAGTCGAATTATTTTTACTCGGGTATGCTTGGTAAGTCAAAGATCGATTTACAGTTATCGACCGCTGACTTAAGACTAAAAGTTTCTCGCATATGATTATGCCTTCATGTTTACAAGTTTGCAACATAACCTGAAAATTACATTGAATAGATTCTTTGGAAATAGGCTCTATCAAAATTGGGTTCCTTTATATGCCCAAATAGAGTCTCCTTAGAACTAACTCATCGTTTGAGGTTTGTTATTAGCAAGAGGGGTTCCTTTTTGTTGCAGTTCCTTTGGAACCAAAAATCAGTTCTAATGAAAACCTTAGTTTTTTCTGTGTTAAAGGAAAGGACGCGTTCGCTAGCCGGCCATTTTTTTTTAAATGAAATATTTAATTTTCCAGAAGCACTATACGATACATGAAAAAAAATGTTAATAAGAAAAATTGTTCATCTCAAAAAAAAAACGAACGAATTTTCTTTAGAAAATTTTAATGATAATACACATATTTTTTGTTTCAACCTTAAAGAATTTCATTTAAAAACATCCATTCTCTGTCTGAGATGTGCAATATAAGTTAAAATATATGTATGCAACAACAAATATATGTAAAAAGTTCTTTGAATAATCTAAAAATTCAACTACATGCTTGAAAGTTGAACTACTTTGTTAAAATTTGATTTTATCAATGGTGTAATTCTGTTCAGTACTTTCTTATATCAGAATTCATACCCTAATTTTTTCAAGCATAATTATCTTCATGCACAATTTTTGTTCAGTTTCATTAGCTTTGCACATAATTCCAGAGAATAATACATTTTCACGATTTACAGTAAATTAATATGGTTCCAACAAACTAAAATTGTTTACATAATTTCCAAATTGTTGGGGCACTTTTTGTGCACAATGCAGGAGATGTTTTTACAAACAGTTTGTAAAATTAACTCTTCTTTCCATTTTTTGGAAACACAGAAAGCAAGTAACCTTAGGAACCATAGTACTCTGTCCTTGTAATGTAATTGCCAGTTACGTACATTTTTATCTGACTTCGGATTAGAAAAAATATTAATTCTAGTTTAGATATTCTTGAATTAAATTAATGGTACACCGACTGCAGAGAATCGATACTTTTAAATTATATAATTCTTTTGGTTTGAAATTTTTTTTATAAAAATTAAATTTCAAATTATTTCTCAAATAAAAAAAAAAACATATTTAATTTCAAATTAGAAGCAATCGGATTAGATCGTGCGAATTTTTGGCCTTTTTTGAAAAACTCAACTTTTTGAAAAAAATGCCGCGACTAAAACTTTTTTCGTTTTGCTCACTTGTTCGTCACTCACATTATTCTTATCTAAATATTAAAATTTTGAGGTGGCTGACAACATTTGTGTACTTCTGTGAATAAAAATGTGCAGATGACAAATATAAAATTAGAATCTATTTACTATTCAGTTAAAAAAATTACTCGAGGTTCTCAAGACGTAATAAGATTAAAAATACATCTCCCTAAAAAAAGATTTTTCAAACCTCTTGCAATCTTTGCAGCATAAGAAATCTTCTCAAATTTCCGAAATCGCGAAAAATCATACAGATACTCTGGAAAACGCTTGAAATACCTTAAAATAATAAGGCATCTTCTGTAATCTTCGGAAACCTATCAAATTTGTTAAAATTTCACACAAAACTTTCAAAAACTACTTCACACTACAGGAGAATATCCAATTTTGCTGTAAATTCCTTTCGTTGAAGATTAAACTATTTTGTTGAAAATTCGTTGTTTTTCGGTTGAAAATTTATTTATTCACTATACGCTGCAGTTCGAAAAAATGATATAAATACTGTTGACAGTTAAGGCAATAACCATAATACATTCGCATTTAAATCCCTTTATTTAATTTTCATCCGACTGTGGATGACAAAGAATAGTATATTTTAGTTTATCTTTTTTCTATTGAATTAATGATACACATAATGTAGAGTATCTTCACTGGAAGTACCTTCTTTAAACCAACGGGGAAAAATTGGGTTAAATCTGCCTAGAGGACATTCCCTCATTTCAATTAAGGTCATATCGTCTACTACACCGCTTATCATGTTTATTTTTATTCTCGAACAATATTTATCTGCCTTATATATTCCACGAAGAAGCCCAGTATACTCCAGTATTGCAAAAACGTCACCATTCGATGTTGATAAAACAATATGTTCTTGGGTTGGAACGGGCACATATCTATTATGTTCTGCTCTCAATTTAATTGGCATACCGGCAGGAATAACATATCTTCGAAATTCGAATTGCCGGTTCTGATTTGTCTGGGGAATAAGCCGAATATATCCTAGTTTTGAATGTGCATATCCAAGTACTTCATGAGAAGGAGGCCAGCCCGGAGGAGACCCGGAACTGGCATGAAGCGGAGGCTCCTGAGCAGAAGTAGGGGCGAGTGAATGTAGTAGTGAATCGTAATTTGCAGAAGCTTTAATAAAACTTTTTGATAAGATTGGTTGACTTTTCCCTACTGGACAATCCCTTTTTTCGTCTGGAGTCAAATTATCAACTACGCCGCTTCTCATATTTATTTTTATTCGCAAATGACCTCTACCTGTCCTATAAATTCCACGGAGAGTCCCGCTGTCATCCAATATTGCAAAAATATCATCTTCGGAGGTTGATAACACAATATATTCTTGGGTTGGCACGGGCACATATCTATTCAGTTCTACTCGGAATTGAATTGGCATACCGGCAGGAATAACATATCTTCGAAATTCAAATTGACGGTTCCGATTTTTGCGAGGAATCAGTCGAACATATCCAAGTTGTTCTATTGTACATCCAAGTACACCATCTGAAGGAGGCCTGCCGGGTGGAGAAATGGACCTGGCACGAATAGGAGCCTCCTCCGGATGATTCCGGTCAGGCAAATGTTGTTGTCGAGCAGCAGAAAGAGAAGACGGGCCAGGATGACATTCGCTAATAGGTTTCTCGTCGGGCTGTGAACTGCATTCTGCAAGAAGAAATAGAAGATTCATTTTGTTTGTGTTCAGCACGTTTATTTCTAATATCTTCTGATGAATTCAACTTTTCTTTGCAGAAAGCATCTTTCTGATGATTCAATCAAAATTATGTGTGTATGTTTCAAGTGCGAGTCGCAGGACCCGACCTCTAAATATTAGTCTCTTTGCCGACCAGAGCCGGGTTTTTGAAAAATGTTTATATTCAATTTTATAAACAAAAAGAAAAAAAACAACAGAATGAAATTGCAGCGATACTTAGTGTCAACTCAGCAGCTCAGCTGAGTCAACGTCACTCCCCTCTACTCCTCTTTCACTTAGCGAATTTCTTTCTCTTTCAGGAAGAGAGGGAAAGGGAAAAGGTATCCAGTATGTCATTGTCATCGCTAGTGAGTAGATGTTTGTATATTCAGCAGCAATAATAATAATTGTGATTATTATAAACAATTTTTGACAAAAATTTGGAATTTATAGTTTTTTCTTTTTCCGCTTTATCTTTATTATCTGAATTTATGTAGATATTTGGAAAACAGATATATGTTTGCTTATATTTGTTAGAATACAACAAGTATTGATTTTGCAAAGAAATAAAATAAGTAAATATAAAAATTTGGTCTGGAAAATAATTTTTTTTTGCAGCAACTATTTCTATGTGAAATTGACAATAAATAATTATCATTTATTGGTATTATTTAATTTGAAATATAACGAAATTTGTATGTATTTAAAAATATTGTAATTCTGATTGTAAAAAGTGTGTGCTTCTCTGGAAATACTTTAGATTATTGCGCGAGTGATCGTCAGTAACGATTTCTATAGAATATTAACATTAATTTGTGGTTTTTCAATTCCATATTTTGCAACAAGATCTGAGTTGATGCAGATATTCTTGAAAATAAAATAGGTTTAATTATATTTGTTAAAATACAACAAGTATCAATCTTGTAAACAAATTAAAGAAATTAATTCAAAGATTTGGCACTTTGATCTGGAAAGATTTTTTTTCGCTGAAACTGCTTCAAGTTTTTTGAGAAAGATGTGCAATCACTATTTTCATAAAAAATAAACAATATGCAATTTTCATAAGAGATGTTTGTAGCGACATATTTAAATTGGCGATTTTTTAAAATTTGGAGACCTCTGGATTATTTAAGGTCTACTTCAGATATTGTGGGCAATCTGAAGATTTTTTTTTCAATGGCTGGATTAGGATTTATGTGTCGTTTAGCCTTAGGTAACCAATAAATGGATCTGGCATAATGGATCTATAAATGGTTTTTTTAAATACCTGAAAATCTCGTGAAATTTGACATGAAGGAAATAGATTAGTAACAATTATTTATTGTTAATTTTACATAGAAATAGTGACTGCAAATCTCTGCTACAAAAATTTGAAGGAATTTTAGTGCAACAAAAAGTCTTTTGCTGTCTTTTGTTGTATTTCATCAAATATACAGGAATTTATGTTTTTTTTAAGAATATCTGCATCAATTCAGCTAATAAAGGAAAATCCGAAATTGAAAAACTACAAATTCCAAAATTTTCCAAGACTTCATAATGTTTTATAGAAATTGTTACTGACAATCAGTCTCACAATAATTCAAAGTATTTCCAGAGAAGAACAAACTTTTTTCAATAAAAATTACAATATTTTTTAATACATACAAATCGTCATATTTGAAATTAAATAATAAAAATTGTTTATTGTCAATTTTACATAGAAGCTGTTACTGCAAATCTCTCTCGCAAAAATGATTTCTCATACTCTGAGTCAACATATAATAAGTAAACAAATAAAAATGCAAAAATCTCTGACCAAGATGCTCTCTGACATTAAGTGTACTTCAATTTTAAAAATATTAAATATTTTCTTCACTTTGTTCAAATTCTGTGAACAAACTGATTCTGCCAATGGAAATTGAATCAGGTCACACTGTAATTCGACGCAATCCGGGGTGTCTGCCTGGTCAGTTTGATATGGGTCGATGACCGTGCCGTGAAAATGCCAACTGAGCTAACATTGAGCGTCACTGCAATTTTATTCTATTGCCCTTTTCTTTTTGCTTATGACATCAAATATAATTTTTTTTTCAAAAAATCGGCTCTGTTCGACAAAACAGACGAATACTTTGATGATATATAAAAAATATCAGACAAAAATATTCAACCGTACGGATAAAAACTGGAATCCCGTTTTACAAGTCTGATAAATCCCCTTGAGTGCCGTTGTTCAAGTTCGTAAATATGTACTGGCTAGGTATATCTATGACGTCATTATTGTTCACGCGTTAGACTGTAAAAAGAAAGTATTATTTCAGGGCTAGTTTCAGGCATTTCAATAGGACTGAGAAAAATTAGTCCCAAGTGGTACTAAAATAACACCACTGGTGGGAACCCAGAATCGTTTTTTTTTGCCTTGAAAATAACCGCATGAAGTTATTCCATACAAAAATAGGACGCGAAAAAAAATAATACCGTAAAAAAAGAAATCTCTAGTTTTTACAGTATAAATATACAAAATTCTTATTATATGACTGTAAACTGGAAAGGGAGACTTTAGGTTCGCTCCACAGGCCTGAGAAATAGCCGTATTCATGCTTGTGTGACAGAAACTATAATAAAAATGATAGATATATTATAATATTCACCAATAGTATTAACGATGACCGCCAAAGTGAAAACAAGAATACAGATCATCCTCATTTTCGCAAAGTAGGGAACAAACTGATTAATGCTTCCGTGAATAATTTGGTTAACAACTGTATCTATGGAATATTCCACTGCATCGTCAGAGTACAAATATATACATAAGTAGCCGTTATCTCACATATATGTGAAATAACGACGTAATCAGTGTCAAGATTGTCCTTCGCAGATAATGATATAATTTGACATTTTTTATTATGATCATTATAATTAAGACATTCTCATCTCAAATGGAAGGTATTGGTTATATGTAAAAATTGAGTTTTGCCAAATTCATCAAGATTTAACGTTCTTGGACGCACTGATTGAGAAGTAATGGTTTTTACTTCGGTTGCTCTCTGGGGCCATTACCTGTCAAAACGACAACTTTCGAAGAAATTATCTCATTAAATTATCTGATGAAATTATGTCGTTAAATTTATGATTCAATTCCCCATTTGTATGGGGAAGTAAAGGATGGCGAAAAAAAGGGAAATAATGGTGGCGAGGAGAAGTATGGGAGTGAAATGAGGGGAAGTAAAAGATGGAGAAGTGATGGGATTGGAAGAGTGGGATGTGAGGGGTTGGGAAGTAGGAGAAGCGAGTGTAATTGTGGGATGTGAGGAGAGCGGAAGTAGAGAAAGGAGAAGTCTGGAAAGTCAGGAGGTAGAAAGTATGAGAAGTGTGGGATGTGAAGAATGTTAGAAGTTGTGATGTGAGGAGGGACAAGTAAGAGAAGTCAATATGTTATATTATTATATACTTACCAATAGAATCAAGGAAAACGACAAGAGCAAGGAATAGAGTACCCACGTTGCTCTTCATTTTTTACTAGTCGAGTAGATGAGAGTAAATGGCAGTAGATGATACTGATTCAGCGAGAAAAGGAATTTTCTACATGGTGTTTAAATATATATACGTAAATTTAATCCTGGAGACAAACACTTACTTATTTAACAATAAAGTTTCATAGAGATTTTTTGGTCTATCTGCTAGTATGCCTGTATGTCATAGAACAAATAGCGGTATCTGAAAAATTATATCGACACACACTCATAGTTTAAACAAAGATGTCTTAGACATTTTAATAATTTTGAAATTAAACTTTTGACCTGGTTTGAGTTTTCAACCCTTCCTAGAGTTTCGTGTTTTTAGGCCGGGTTCCGAACCTGATACCCGACCCGACGTCCATTTGGACTCCCCCTCGAAAGTAACGTAGCTGTTGGCTAAATAACGATTTTACGTTTATTTTACGTTTTTTCGTTTTTGAGATTACAATAATTAATCAAAAGTAATTAAATGTAATGAAATATCAGACTTCATAGCCCAAAATGCTCCTAAGAGAGAGGAAACGGGATGATTTTTCGCAAAAAAGGTGGATGATGGGGAAATAATGTCTCCTAAATATCACTCTTCAAATACCAATCAGTGTCATTAGCAAACAAATAGTTGAACTGTCAAGCAGAAGAAACGAATGAACAAATATGCGTTGTAATAAAATTTTGAATAATTAACAAAGTATAGTAAATTCAATACTCATATACTGAGAAAAAGGTTGCTTTTACCAAGTAAATTTTACTTGGCGGATTTAATTGAATTAAAGAAATATCAATTGAGGTCGAAAATATAAATTTTGAATCAAATGAATGACTCATTGTTCTAACTGAACGTCTCAAGAATGGAAATGAATATTTCTTTGAACTGAGGAAATGTAAATTAACGGAATGTAATATATTTCAAAGTCAAGAATATATTTTACATGCCCAAAAAACTAAACTTCCAACTAAAATTGTCTAATAGTTGAAGCAAAAAAAATATCCCATCAATTCAAACAAATATTCATTTGGCCTAGAACATGAACGAGTGCAATAAAGTATTTCGTACTTCAATTGTAAAAGGTATTTTCCTATACATGAACAACTGGATTCATTCAATTTAAATTATAATTAACATTGTTATTATCATACATAACTAATTTAAACAATTCACCTAATTTAAAATGTTGATGAGCCTAAAACAGGAAAGCTTTATGGAAAAAAAACCTTCAACAGAAATCGAACTTAGGACCGTTGAGTCGAAAGTCCATAGCGATGATCACGATGTAGTGGGAAAAAAATGACTCTTTTGGTTCAAAATTTGATTCCGGCTGAGCCTGTCGACTGAGTAGGATGCTTTCTTTTCAAAGCTGCTAAAATTCCTGAGAGAATTGTCAAGGCCGATTTCTAAACTAGACGTTCCATTTTTTTGGAAAAACATAAATATGACCCAAAAAAAATGGTAATTCTTTCTATTTTACTATCACGGTGCTCGTCAATAACAGGAAAATTATTAAGCTCGCCTAAGTTTCATAGATTGAAATTAATTCAAGATTTTCTCATATTACATAATGAACAAAAAAAATTTTATTAACAAATTATCTGTTGAAAGAATGTTTTCTACGATTTTTGATAATTTTACATTTGTTCAAGTAATGTTGCAAGAAAGTTTGATAAAAACAATATAATGATGAAGAAATTTCTTCGGTAGATTATTGAACTTGCAAAAAAGTGCAGCGGAAAGAAATGCATTGCATGCGCTGAGAAAATTTATAGCTGAAAAGGCTAAAGATGAAACAAAAGAAAATAAAAATGTTTAAAATGTTAAGAAGGATAATTTTTGGAAGTTTCAGTAATATCCATTTGGGTTGGAGATAACTTTAGTCCATCCCTAATGGAAGGAGGCCTGCTCGCAGAAGACCTGGACCTGCCACGTAAAGGATCCTCCTCTGGAGAAGTCCGTGCAGGCAAATGTTGTTGTGCAGCAGAAGGACTAGGATTGCGTTCGATATTAAGATCCTCTTCGGTGTTTGAACTGCCTTCTGCAAAAAGAAATAGAAGATTTTTTTTTGTTTAGCACATTTATGTTTAATATCTTTGGCTGAATTCAACCTTTCTTTGCAGGAAGCATCTTTCTGATGATTCAACCAAATTATGAAAAATAATTCTTAAGTATAATAAATCCCACCATACATTTTTCTTCTTAAATAGCCCAGCACAGCTGAATATAAACGCACGCTTCACAATCACGAAAGTGAGGTTACGTTACCTCTGAAAATCTGCAAGTTTCTGAGTGCGAGACTGTCAAAACTTCCATTTTGCGGTCAAACTATGCAAGATACAAGAAAAAATAAACAAAACAGTTGTGCACCACATTTTTTTTGTATCTAGCATAGTTTGACCGCAAAATTAAATTTTTAATTTTCCATTATTTTTTTTGTGCGATCAACATTCAAATTTTCGATTTTTTACGAAGATTCAAAAAGTTGGTATTATAATCTTGTAGGGCTTTTAAACAGCAAGGTTTTTCTTCTTTTGCCTTTTCTCATATTCTGCGTTCTTTGGCTCATGGAATTTTTCAGTTAAATTTGTAGATCTTTTTGAGATGAACAATGTTTTGGATAATATTTTATCTTATACTGCACAATTTAGCCGGAAAATGAAATTTTTAATAAAAAACGACATTAATAACTTGAAAAATTGAATTTTTGGACAAAAGACGAAAGATACA
The DNA here is from genome assembly GCA_932195095.1 of Andricus curvator. Taxonomy (NCBI): domain Eukaryota; kingdom Metazoa; phylum Arthropoda; class Insecta; order Hymenoptera; family Cynipidae; genus Andricus; species Andricus curvator. Next base: position 94,066 of record CAKNYM010050272.1, read on the forward strand.
AGAAATGACTAGACCAAAGCTGTTCAGCCAAAAAAGAGCTACAAATTTGTTATGAATCATTTTTTGATGAAACGCATAGTTTTGGTTTTAATCGTAAAAAATGAAACAAGTTTTTGTTTTCATCTGAAAAAATAACATTAAAAATTATTATTTTTTAAATATGACACAAGGTAGAAAAAAAGGAATAATAGACAAAAGTTGTTCACTAAAAAAGGATCTATAAACTTGTTATCCAACATTTTTAAATAGACAAGTAGATTTCCTTCTAAACGTAAAAAATAAGATCAAAAATAAAAATGCACAAGATACCTGATGAGAATGTGTTCGTGAAAGCCGAAGAAGCTTGAACAAAAAAGAATTCACAATCAGTGAAATTTCATTGAAAATCACACTGTAAAAACTAGAGATCCCTTTTCTTACGGTATCATTTTTTGCATGTCCTGTTTTTGAATAAGATAATTCCATGCTGTTATTTTCGATGAAAAAGAAACGATTCTGAGATCCCACCAGTGGTTTCGTTTTAGCACCACTCAAGACTGTTTTTTCTGAGCCTTATTGTAATACCTGAAACTATACCTGAAATAATACTTTGATTTTACAGTGAAATGCAATTTATTTATTCTTATTTATTATATTTATTTATTCATAATACTTTGATATTACCTGATTACTTGATTGGTTCCTATCTTTGACGCCAGTGAACTGTATTGAGACTATCAATCGCAGCTGAGACTCGCTACAGTCTGCGCTTGAGTCACCTAGTCGCTAGCAACGTGAAACATTAATAATTTCTTGAACATCAATTCGATTGGGCTTAAATTGTAATTCCTTTTGCGCTATCAGTCGAAGGACATTTCGATCCGCATTCCTGAACAGTTTTTAAAAAATTCCAAAAACCGACTGACGTAGCACGCGTTGAAATAAAAAACAAATTAAAATCGATTTTTTCAAAAAAATCAGTTTTTTGGCTTTAAGTTAAAAATTAAGAAAGCTACAACTTTTTGCCTAGAAAAAAGCGCAATGAAATTCTACATCTATATATTGTCTTTAAAAATTAAAATTTGGAATTGTTTTAGAAAGCCTCCAGGAGTCTACCCACTCCCAGCGAAATATTTTTATGAGCCCTTATTTGATTCGGCAGCTCAATGGACATAGGACCCAACATTGACATAGGCCCAAAATTGACATCAAGACATAAAAAAGACAGAACAAAAAACAAACAAAAGGGGATCTCTAAATCATATCTGTTTGTGATTTTTTTTTGTAAGGAATTTGTTGACTTACAATTTACAATTTAGGCAGTGCACACTCTTTCCTCAACTGTTTTGTGATTTTTTTTAATTCAACCATATGGTTAAGAATTCATCTCCATTGGTTGGAAAGGATCTTATTTTTTTCAATTCACCTAGTCAGGTTGATAATTCAACTACCTTCTGATAAATCTGATAAATTTCATGTTTTGGAAACTCAGAAAGCAAGCAGCCTTCGGAACCATAATACTTTGTCTTTGTAATGTAATTACCAGTTACATACATTTTTATCTGACTTCGGATTGAAAAAAAAATATTGTTTTTAGTTGAGATATTCTTAACTTGAATTAACCAGTTAACTGGTAATTACGCATATATGCGCACTTGGAATAACTACCACAAAACTCAATGGATTTTGATAAAAATTGGGATGCCTTAGGTTTTTTGATCGCTCATGACGAATCCGGGGTCAAAATTGAGAAATTCAAAGTGGCGGATCCAATATGGCGGATCCAATATGGTTAATTAAAATGCAAAAATCACGTGATTTGAATGAAGTCAGTACTTAGTGGTCTTTTTGGTCGCTGATGACGAATCCGGGGTCAACATTGAAAAATTGAAATTAGCTGATAATATAGTAGAAAAGTCATCAGCAACTTAAAAAACTCTTTAGTACAGCCTTTTATTCAAGTCACGTGATTTTTGCATTTGAGACCGCCATTTTTGATCCGCCATTTTGAATGTCTCAATTATGACCCCGGATTCGTCGTCAGAGACCTAAAAAACTTTTGGAAAATTAACTTTCATGATGAATACGGAATTCTTCGCTTCTACCAGTTTTTGCGCATTACGTCGATTTCGAGCATACCACTTAACTTGTTAATGGTACACCGACTGCAGAGAATCGTCACTTTCAAATTAAATGATTTTTTCAAGCAGGAAATTTTTGATATAATAAAAATGAAATTTGAAATTATTTCTCAAATAATAAACATATTTAATTTCAACTTTGAAGCAGTCGGATAAGATCGTGCGAATTTTTGGCCTTATTTGAAAAACAATTCAAGTTTTGTATAAAAAGCGCGACTAAAACTTTTTCTGCTTTGCTCACTAGTTCGGGACTCACATTATTCTTACCTGATTCTTAAAATGTTGAGGTGGCTTACAAAATTTATGTACTTGTATGAATAAAAGTGTGCAGATGACAAATATAAAATTGGAATCTATTTACTATTCAGTAAGAAAATTACTTGACGTTCTCAAGATGAAATAACATTGAAAATACATGTCTCTAAAAAAAGTCCTTCTTTTTTCTGTCAGGTTTTATTGTTTTTACATAATGAATCATCTGATCTACATTATTCATAAAACTCGAGGGAATCTTGTCAAATTCTTCAAAATCCTTCGAAATGTGATGAAATCATCCTTCAAAATTTGGCAAAATCCTTTAAAATTTAATTTAAATTTTTCAAACATCTTGAAATCTTTGCAGCATGAGGAATCTTTTCAAATTTCTGAAATCGCGAGAAATCATACTAAATCTTTCTAAGGTGCTTGAAATGCCTCAAAATAATTGGGATCTTCTGTAATCTTCGAAACCCTATCAAATTTGTTAGAACTTCTTACAAAACGTTCAAAAAACTACTTCGCACTACAGGGGGATAACACATTTTGTTGTGAATTCATCGTTCTAGTTGAAAATACAACTATCAAATTTTTAATTGCAAATTTATCTTTGTTCTTTGAAAATTCAACTAATTGTTTGGAAAATACACTACTTTCCTAAAACTTAATTTCTTTTCTTTGAAGTTTAAACTGTTTTGTTGAAAACTCGTTGTTTCTTTGGTTGAAAATTAATTTTTCCGCTAAAAATTTCAGTATTCTATTTCTGTCCTAAAATTGATCATATTTTTTAGATTTGCTTGATATAAAAAATGATTTAAATAATGTATTAAAAACGAAAAGATACTGTGGACATCACAAGGCAGAGAAGAATCAAGTATTTCTTAATCTTTCGTAAATTATATTGACAGAATATTCCCGTTGTTTGTTAATGAAATTCACAAATAATATCGGATGATAAGTTTTTATGATCCACCACATATATTGTCGATAAAAGCAAGTAATTTTTTCGTAAAAATATTACTCTGAAATCAAAGGATCAATAACGATGATATCATTTTATTTGATATTATAATTTTTTTTAAACAAATAATATTACTTATTAATCATTTTTTGCTGGCACACACTCCTGCGCATTGAATCAAAAGATAATGAGAGTCGGAAAGTTGTTTACCAAATGATAGACGAAAAAGAAAAGAATCAATATTTGTTCATTACTTGTATATATATATATATATATATATATATATATATATATATATATATATAATTTTGAACAACAGCAATTCAAAAATCGCTTGCAAATATCAGTTGTAAATTCAATAACAAATTTTTCTATAAAAACAGAATCTAAAATGTTATTTAATTTCGCACCACTGCGTCTGTCGTTGCGCGTGGATAATGAGGCTGCGCGACTGCACTAAAAAGTTAATATCCCTGTAAATTATACGCTGCAGCTGAAAAAATAATAAAAATTATGTTAGCAGTTTGGGCAATAACCATAATACATTTGTATGTAATTTTTTTTATTCAATTTTGATCCGACTACGGATTACAAAAAAAAATTATATCTCAGTTTATTTTTTTTCTATTGAATTAATGATACACATACTGTAGAGTATCTTCATTGGAAGCAACTTCTTTAAACCAACTTGTAAAGGCTGAACGTTTGCCTTTGCCTAAATCACATTCCCCCATTTCAGTTACGGTCATATCGTCAACTGCACCGCTTATCATGTTTATTTTTATTCTCGATTTATAGGCATCTGCCTTATACATTCCAAGTAGAGTCCCACTGTAATCCAGTATTGCACAAGCCTCACCATTGGATGTTGATAATACAATATATTCTCGGGTTGGCACGGGCACATATACATTGCGTTGTACTCGGAATCTAATTGGCATACCGGCAGGAATGAAATATCTTCGAAACTCGAATTGCCGGTTCTGATTTGTCGGGGGAATTAGCCGAACATATCCAAGTTGTTCCATTGTAAATCCAAGTACTCCATCTGAGGGAGGCCTGCCGGTTGGAGAAATGGACCTGGGACGAATAGGACCCTCCGCTGGAGAAGCGCGGTCAGGTGAATGTTGTCTGGCAGAAGAAGAAGAACCAATATTACATTCGATTTTGGAATTCCGTTCGGACTGTAGTGAATCGTAATTTGCCGAAACTTTAATAAAAGTGTTAAAAAAGATTGGTTGCTTTTTGCCTACTGGACAATCCTTTATTTCATCTTGATTCAAATTATCAACTTCGCCGTTCATCATATTAATTTTTATGCGCGAATGACTTTTATCTGTCCTATACAATCCAAAAAGAGTCCCACTATAATCCAATATTGCAAAAACCTCAGCATTGGATGTTGACAATACAATATGTTCTCGAGCTGGCACGGGCACATATCTATTCCGATCTGCTCGCAATTTAATTCGCATACTGGCAGGAATAACATATCTTCGAAATTCGAATTGCAGGTTCTGATTTGTGCGAGGAATAAGCCGAACGTATCCAAGTTGTTCTATTGTAAATCCAAGTACTACATCTGAAGGCGGCCTGCCGGGTGGAGAACTAGACCTGGCACGAATAGGAGCCTCCGCTGGAGAAGCGCGGCCAGGTGAATGTTGTCTGGCAGAAGAAGAACCAAGATTGCATTCCATTTCGGAATTCCGTTCGGACTGTAGTGAATCGTAATTCGCAAAAGCTTTAATAAAAGTGTTTGGGAAGATTGGTTGCTTTTTGCCTACTGGACAATCCCTTTTTTCATCTGGAGTCAAATTATCAACTGCGCCGCTTATCATATTTATTTTTATTCGCGAACTATATCTATCTTTCCTATAAATTCCACGAAGAGTCTCACTATAATCCAATATTGCAAAAATTTCATCATTGGATGTTGATAATACAATATATTCTCTGTTTGGCACGGACACATATCTATTTAGTTCTACCAGAAATTTAATTGGCATACCGGCAGGAATAACGTATCTTCGAAATTCAAATTGCAGGTTCCGATTTATGCGCGGAATAAGCCGAACATATCCAAGTTGTTCTATTGTAAATCCAAGTACTCCATCTGAAGGTGGCCTGCCGGGTGGAGAAATGGACCTGACATGAATAGAAGCCTCCGCTGGAGATTTCCGGTCAGGTGAATGTTGTCTGGCAGAAGATACACCAGGATTACGTTCGCCAATAGGATTCCTGCTAGCAGGAAACCTGGACCTGCCACGAGAAGGAGCCTCCTCCGGAGGAGTCCGATCAGGCAAATGTTGTTGTCGAGCAGCAGAAGAAGAAGAAGGGCCAAGATTACGTTCGCTCTTAGGTTTCTCGTCGGGCTGTGAACTGCATTCTGCAACAAGAAATAGAAGATTAATTTTGTTGTGTTCAGCACGTTTATTTCTAATATCTTTTGCTGAATTCGACGTTTCTTTGCAGAAAGCATCTTTCTGATGATTCAATCAAAATTATCAGTGTATTTTTCCAGTGCGAGTCGTAGAAACCGACCTCAAGGGGATTTATCAGAGTTAGAAAACGAGATTCCAGTTTTCAGCCGCACGGTTGAATATTTTGGCCTGATATTTTGCATAGCTTATCTAAATATTAGTCTGTTTTGCCGAACAGAGCCGGTTTTTTGAAAAAATGTTTATATTCAGTTGCTATAAATAAAAAGAAAAGAATAATAGAATGAAATTGCAGTGACGCTCAGTGTTAGCTCAGTTAGCATTTTCACGGCATGGCCATCGATCCTCATCAAACTCGTCTGCACTCGAACTCAGTCCCGTGAAGAGACTCCCCGGATCTGAGCTGAGTTAACGTTGATGTTTGTATATTCAGCGTCAGGGTTTAACACTATGTTTAACACTACGCTACGTTTAACGCTTCCAAGCCAAACATTTTTCATTTCGTTGACGCTTGAAAGGGTGTGCAAATTGATGCGTACGTAAAAATAAGAAGTGTAGGGACAAGAAGGCGCGAAATTTTGTAAAAAGAACAATTCCTGACCGAAAATATGATGTCCTTCCTGAACGGTAGATTGACAAGTATCGAGTTCGTTCATAAAGTATCGCGGAAAATAGCAAGCTTTTTCAAAGAATGTGTTTCAGTCCACAATGATTCATTTAACAATGATATGAAAAATATTCAGTGCAAGTAAGTGTAAAGGGAAAATGTTGGGTAACAGTTGGAAACGCATTTTTTTCGTTCAAAAAAGTCTACACCCTTCAATTTTACCCCGATTTGCAATTATTTTTTTTTAAATTGAAGTGCGCTAAATTTCAAAGAGCACCGTGGTCAGAGATTCTTGCATTCGAGATTTTTCACGAAATCATTATTTACAAAATCAACAATTGTTGTATTTCAACAAATATATTTGAACTTATGCTCTTTTTAAGAATATCTGCATCAATTCAGATGATGAAGGAAAATCCGAAATTTAAAAACTACAAATTCAAAAATTTTCCAAAACAATTGTTTATAATGTTTTATAGAAATTGTTGCTGACAATCACTCTAACAATAATTCAAAGTATTCCCAGAGAAGAACAAACTTTCTTCAATAAACATTACAATAGTTTTAAATACAGACAAATCGTAATATTTGAAATTAAATAATGACAATTGTTTACTGTCAATTTTACATGGAAGCAGTTACTGCAAATCTCTCTCGCAAAAAATTAAAGCAGTTTTAGTACCAAGAAAATATTTCCCAGGCCAAACTATATCTACATCAATTCAGATGATAAAGGAAAAACCGAAATAGAAAACACTACAGTTTCCAAATTTTTGAAAAAAATGGTTCATAACAATTACAATTGTTGATGTTTTATAAACTATTTGTTAACGTCGTTTGTTTATAATAATTAAAAAATGCGATAATCAAATTATTTTTATTCCGGGAGTACTCTTGCGTTAATTTAAGATGATTTTCATTATATGCAAACCGTTGTTAAAGAGTAAATAATGATTTTGTGAAAAATCTTGATTTTCTCATACACTGAGTGAACATATGATAAATAAACAAATGAAAATACAAAAAGCTCTGACCAAGGTGCTCTTCGAAATTCAGCGCACTTCAATTTGGAAAAAATAATTTCATATCGGCTTAAAATTGAAGGCTGTAGACTTTAAAAACGCGTTTCCTGCCACTGTGCGGTGTATCTGGGTATACGATCGTGTGCAATTCGTCATTCCTATTATTACTGCAAATATTAACCGATTTTCATGAATCTTTTTTTCACTTTCTTCAAATTGTGTTACCAAACTAAATCTGCTAACTAAAATTGTATCACTGATAAGGGTCAATGGTCATACCGTGAAAATGCTAACTGAGCTAACACTGAGCGTCACTGCCACTTTATTCTATTGTTCTTTTCATTTTGTTTATAACATCAAATATGAACATTTTTTCAAAAAACCGGTTCCTTTCGGCAAAACAGACTAATATTTAGATGAGATATGCAAAATATCATATAAAAATATCTATCTATGACCGCTGGTGGGAAACCAGAATCGTTTGTTTTTCCATTGAAAATAACAGCATGAAGTTATCATATTCAAAAGTTAGGACGCAAAACAAAATAATACCGTAAAAAAACGAATCTCTAGTTTTTGCAGTTCAAATCATGGAGAATAGACATAAGGAGCCCAAAGTCCTGTACATTGACTTCACCAAAAACGAGCATTTTTCTGTCGGATGTACAATAACGCATCGAAATGCTAGATCTTCTCGAGCGCGGCGCTAGTGTGGTACGGGTAACGATGGCCGCCGTCATGGTCCGTGTAAATATAACCTGTGATATAACCCTAATCAAAAATACAAAATTCCTAAATGACTAAAACAATTTTTTAAGACATTTAAAGGATATTGAAATGTAAAAACTGTTATATTCACGTGGAAGTCCGATATCAGTTCTGTGATGCGTATGCGTACAAGATTGAAAACTGATCAGTTATATCCTTATTGTTTTCCACGTTTGTGCAATAAATCTGAAGTACCTACCACGTCCATTGCAGGATCAATTCCATTACATAGAATCACCGATATTTCGAGATAAGTAAAATAAAATTTCTCCGTTTTAATAATAATTTACACATTTCTATTAAAATCACATTGGTAAATAATGTAAGATGTCAACATATACGGCGGCCATTTTTCTCCGTGCAACACTAGCGCCATAACTCGGGCAGTATTGTAACCCTTTTTATACGACAAAAATTTGCTTATTTTCGGTTACATTACTTTGGTCTCCTTATGTCTATTCTCCATGGTTCAAATATACAAATGGCTCTTATATGACTATAAGGTGGAAGGGGGGACTTTAGGTTCGTTCCACAGGCCTGAGAAATAGCCGTATTCGTGCTTGTGTGACAGAAACTATAATAAAAATGATAGATATATTACTATATTCACCAATAGAATTGACGATGACCGCGAAAGCGCAGATAAAAGTACAGACCATCCGCATTTTCGCAAAGTAGAGAAAAAACTAATCAATGCTTCAGTGAATGATTTGGTTAACAACTGTATCTAAGGAATATTCCATTGCATCATCAAAGTACAAATATATGCATAAGAAGCCGTCATCTCACATATGTGTGAGATAACGACGTTGTTAGTATCAAGAATTTTCCTCGCAGATAACAATATCATTTGACTTTTTTATTATGATCTTTATAATTAAGGCATTCTCATCTCAAATTGGTTTGATGTGAAAATTGAGTTTTGCCAAATTCATCAAGATTCGACGTTTTTTGACTCACTGATTAAGAAGTAATAGTATTCACTTTGGTTTCTGTCTGTCGTCGTTGTCTGTCAAAACGAAAACGAAAATAAATTTCTGATTAAACTGTTCATTCGTATGGAAATGGTATTTCCATACAAATGTATGGAGATGCTGTGTTTTTGTAGGTGAATTAAAATGTATTTATATAGCATGCAGGTATATATAATGTATATTTTTTTTTCTTATTCCTAGCGACTTTCGCATATGTTTAATTATGTACACTGTTAAAAATTTCCGCAGGAAACTTCCACTAAATGTATTGGAAATTTATTTCCGAAATTTAGGGTAACGCTACAATCCATAGTGTTGTAGTTTTCAAATGCTTCCATTGGTATGGTACCTCGCATGTATTGGAATTTTACAATACAAAACATGGGTCGGATGAGACGCATGCGCACAATTTTCTACTTATAAACGCTGCAATACATGTATTGGAATTCTCGACGGCGACTTCACGATTTACGGCACTTACAATACATGTATTGCAATTTCGGCATTCCAATACCGTGTTTGCAATTTTGCCTTACGCTTGTATTGTAGAAGTGTTGGAGAATTCTAAACATTTTTAACAGTGTACTAAGGTAAAATGGAAAACAATGTAAGGTAGAAAAACAAATTTCACAGGTTAAGAATTTTTTTTTACTCACTTTTACGCTTTATTTCGATCTATATTATTCTTATAAATGGAATTTATATGGATGAGGAAGAAGCAAGGGAAGGGAGGATAAGCAGAAGTATGTGAGTGGAATTAGGGAAAGTGGAGGATGGAGAAGTGCGGGAAGTGATGGGATTGGAAGAGTGCGATGTGAGGGGTTGGGAAGTAGGAGAAGCGAGTGTAATTGATCCGAAAATTTGTTGATAATAGGCGTTTTTTATTTTTAAAATCCAAATATTTATAACTTTGTCAAAAAAAAATTTTAAGATCTGTATCGACTTATTCCATTTGAAAAACAACATATTCGAATGGCAAATCAGTCTGTGTCTTTTCAGCATGGATTTAATATTACTTCAGTCTTAAAAAATCTTTCAAAAAATTTGTTGATGAATTTGATGAAATCAGTTTTAAATTCAATTTCATTAACTCAAAAATTGAATTTTCTTATCGTTTATGAACTTAACTAAAATTAATAAAAAGTTTTAAAATAATACAGGCCTCTCTTCCAATGTGGTACAAAATTAAAAAAATATCCCCCCTTTCATCTGAATCTTAAAATCACCAAATTTAAGATTACTCCATGAAAATTAAGAAGAAAAAATTGGCCTCTTCCAACTAAAAAAAAACAATTAATAACCAGAATGCCATACATTTCAACTCAATAAAAATGTTCAAAACAAAGTATCTCTTCCAGTTTAGAAAAACTTAACAGCCAAAATTTGCTCCCTTTCAACTCGATAAAAATCTTAAAAATACAAAAATGTTCCTCTTCCAATTCAGAAAAAATAAAAATTTGCAACCTTCCAACTAGATAAAAATATTAAAAACAAAAAATGTCCCTCTTCCATTGCAAGAACAAAATTGCAAACCGAAATTTCTTTAAGTTGAATTATTTTTATTTTTATTCATTTCAAATAATTAATTCTTCGACATCAAAATTCAACACTTTCACTCACAAATGAAATTTTTTTAAAATAAAATATTTAAACTTAGAAATCTTCAGGAGTAAATCATCCAATACATTATTTGAAACTAAACAATCTTCATAGTGGAATCGGAAAAGCAACCGGTTTAACATCTAAAATGAAAGCACTTAGCGTAATTTTTGTCAAAATTCAAACACTTAATTTTGTATTGAAACCTGCAAATTTTTAATTAAATATTGTTCGATTTTGCACAAACTTTTGACTGAGAGTTGATAACTTACAGTTTCTTAAAATTTTAACGATATATTGAAAGTTAAGTAGTTGGTAGTGTTTTAATTGGAAATTCTTTGTGAATATCTAATTTTTATAAAGCTTCAATGCGAAAATTTTCCACTTTAAATCCTAGATTGTCACACTTTCTTTTCGAACGAGACGGTCGCACCGAGTCACTGTACCGGGTCCCAACTCAAGTTTCGATAAGCTGCAGCTGAAGTTCTTCAAAAAGTAAAGTTAAAAAACTTCACTCATTAATTTTTTATTTCTTTTATCTAAGAATGTAGGATGAGGTATTTTCTGACAAAAATTGTGAGTTAGGTGACCCAGTGTGACAAGTTAGGATACAAAAGTTCCACTTATGGCCGATTAAACTGTTGCAGTATACAATTTGTAACGTTGCATTTTAAACAAATTCTAATTTAAAATAAATAGTATTTTTTGATTCTTGAGGTCTCCGATATATGTTAGAGGTATTCAGGGTGGCCGTTTTAATCGAGGAGAAAAATGCCCAGTCAATTCCCGCCTTTTTCCCGGTAGCAAAAACTCTTCACGGTCATTGAAATGAAAAAAAAAATTAAATTAGGATTTAAAAAGCTGAAAATTAAAGCACTTGAAATGGAACTCTTGAAATTGAGGCTTTTAAAATTGAAGCTTGAACAAACTTTAATTCAGAAATTTTTAGCTTAAACGCTCAATAATTTACATGTGTAAAATATAAGCTTTTAACACTTTTCATTACAAAAATTTTAAAATTTAAACTTTTATAAATTGATCAGTTCAAAAATTTCTGATTAAAAAATATAAATCGACGCTCTCATTTTTAATGCTCTAAATTGAAACCAATCCCGCCTCTCAACTTACATTAATGAAAACGTTGAAAAATAAAACATGTCCCTGTTCAAATTCAGTAGAAAATTAAAAATAAAAACTTCCTCCTTTCATCTGAATGTTAAAAATACCAAATTAGCCCCGCGTTCACTCAATAAAATGTTAAAAAGAAATAATTGACCTCTCACAACTCAATAAAAATCTTGTAAATAAAAAAAATGTTTCTCTTCCAATTCCGAAAAAAATGAAACCAAAATTTCCTCCCTTCCAAGAGGCAAAGAATTTTAAAAACAAGAAATTTTCCTCTTCCAATTCAGAAAGAAATTGGAAATAAAAAGTTCTTTCCTCAACCACAATAAAAATAAAAAAAATTTAAAAAAAATGGTTTCTTTCGATTTAGAAAAAAATTATCAAAATTGCGTCACTACCAACTTAATAAAAATTATAAAAAGAAAAAAATTGCCTTTTCCAATTCAGAAAAAATTTGAATATGAAAATTTCCTTCCTTCCAACTCTATAAGAATCTTCAAAATATTCCTATTATAATTCAGAAAAAAAATTGAAACCAAAATTTCCTTCCTTCCGCGACAATGAATATTAACAACAAAAAATTTGCCTCTTCCAATTCAGAAAAAATCGCAAATCAAAACTTGCTCCCCTTCAACTCAAAAATAATGTTTCAAACAAAATTACCCTCTTCCAATTCAAAAAAAAATTAGAAATAAAAAACTCTTGTCTTGACCACAATGAAAATGTTAAAAAGAAAAAAATGGCTTCTTCTCAATCAGAAAAAAATAATCAAAATTGCATCTATTTCAATTCAATAAAAATGATGAGAACAAAAAAAAACCGCCTCTTCCAATTCTGAAAAAAAATTAAATACGAAAATTTCCTTCCTTCCAACTCGATAAAAAACTTAAAGATTAAAAATTATACTTTTTGCAATTCATAAAATATTGATAACCTAAATGTCCTCCTTTCCTACTCAATAAAAACCTTAAAAATATAAAGTGTCCTGCCAATTCAACAAAAATTGAAAACCAAAATTTTCTCGTTTCAAAGTCAATAATTCAATGATTTCTGCCATTAAAGATTTATTTTAAAAAATTGGATGTACTTAGATCGTTGAAAATCCATCCAGAGTGATATAAAAAAGTCAGAAAAAAATGAAATTAGTTAAATACAAACTTTTGACATGTTTAACATCGTTCTCATAAATATTTCTTTCCAAGATTTGTCATTTCATCCTTACTTTAATTAATACTTTCAATGGAAATTTAAAACTAATCTCTTCAGTAGAGCGAAGTAAAAATGCTAAAAGTTAATCGAATCGTTTGAGCTGAGGGATAAAAATTTGCCGGTCGACATCCAAAACCAGTGAAGAAAAAAATTTTGAAATCGGTTAATAACTTCTGTTCACTTTCTCAAATTTAAAATTTAATATTTTTTGAAAATATGCAAAAACATGTTATTATTTTTTATTCATGGGAAACATTTTTGAGCCGAAAAAAAAACTTTCTACAATACATTTGAATTCAAAAATAATTCAATCAATTTTCAAACACAAATGGAATAGTTCAATTGTGAGTTCAAAAAAATTAATTTTCAACGAAAAAAAAAGTTTCAAGAATAGTTGAATTTTCAAGCAAAGATTTAAAAAAATAAAAAATTGCTTTGTACATTTCTACTCAAATTTGTTAATCTTCTAATACTTATTTAAAAAGTACTGTATATTTTCTAACTGTTCCAATTTTACATTGGATAATAACTTCTGTCTCCAGTTTACACATTATCAACTTGCTTTAAAAAGTTTCATCTTCAAATTTTTTAAAAGAGTATTTATTTTTAATGGTCAGCACTTTAAACGTGTACCTTATTTATTCATAAATAATTTATTTAAGTGCTATAATTGCTTTAAATATTATTCAATAATGGTTACAATTTCAAATATCGTATATTTAAAGAGAAAAGGGGGAAGTTTTTTGAGAATAGGGGAAAAAGGGGAATTTCGAGAAAAAAGGGGAAACTAAGAAAAAAGGGGAAGACTGTGCACTAGGGTGGCTTGTAGCAATTAGTTTATTTGGAAAAATTAATTGAACATTTAATTACAAAAAAAAATTTTTAATGTAGACTTTAAATTGTTTTCAGTTAGAATGTAGAATTGATAAAAACATTAATTTTATATTTAAATAATATGGAGCATCAAATCAAAATTCAAATTACGAAATTAAAATTAAATAACATTAAGAAAAGCTAAAATAAATTAAATTGGTAAATTACAAATAAGGTTAACAAGTATTGATGAGTCAAAGGTTTTAAATCAGGATTAAAATATCGATGTATTCAAATTCATAATAAACAAACATACAGAGACATTTCGAGCAACCAATTCACATTAAAATCAGAATCGTACACGCACTCTCCTCTTAATTCAAATTGATCGGTTAATACCACACAAGTGCCAATATAAAATTATAAGATTCACACCGTAATAAATGATTAGAGAATCGATTCAAATAAATAGAAAATTCGCACGAAAAATAAAATTCGAGATATTAAATTGAAATAATTATCGAATTCGAACGGTTATTAAAATTTGAGAGATTCGATTGAAATCAATATAAAATTTGCACAATGAGCAGCAATCGAGCATAAATCCAAAGAAAAATCAAATAATTGATGATCGAGGAAGTTTTGTGATACTTATCGCAAATTTGACGCCTATACGTTGAATCGAGATGGAAAATTCGAGGATGGCCCAATAGTCAGATTCCAATATATCCAGCGATTTCGGAATTCGCCTTCAAAAAGGAAGAAGAAGCGATTATACAAAGTATCCGAATTTGCATTATCTGGATTCGCCTCGGGTTTGGATGATTGACTTCAAACGACGTTATTGAGGCGATTGCATCCAAAAATCATCCAGATGGCTCATTTCCCGGAGTGCTTGTGCTCAGAGTGATAGGAATTGCTTGTTTACAAAACACCACACTATTGAACAAAATACGACGAACAAAATCTTTTAGAACGGTTGACTTCAAAAATGACACTTTTGAAAATTGATCACTGTCTACAATAAAACAATAGATAAATACCTTCTCCGAATCTCTCAAAGTACGTAGAGTGTGGCGCGGATTTGATTGCGATGACCCAAAAGAAGACGGTCGAATGGCTTCGGAGCCGCCATTTTTTAGGGATGTTTTGGTTCGGGGCCGTTCGGAACAGATCGGGATATGCGGGAGATTCAAATGTAGTATGGAAGAGAACTCAAAAATATTAATAAAAATCATGTAAAATTCAGTTTATTGTCAATGAGTGAATCGACTAAAACTGGAAACTAAATAAAACTTAATAGAAAGTAATTACATAAATAAAAATAATCGAACAGCACAAAAAAAGGAAAGTAGATGGGATTTTAAATTGGTGAAATACACATTTTGTAAACACGTGGTTTAGAATATTTTTTTATTTTTTCTCTTGAAAAGTAAAATAAAAGTTTGAAGAATATTGCAATGAGATAATTTTAAATTAAGATGTGGACCTGATCGCTGTTACATAAAAGCTTCTATATTTAAACTTTAAAGCAATATTAAAATATTGAAAGACAATAATGAAAAATCGTTAATAAAGACCAAAAAACCTTAAGTTTGAAGTTTTTTTTCAACTATATAGCAATTGATTGGACACCATGTATATGCCACTTAACATATCTCTTTTCAATATTCTGAATATTTGTCATCCTAGGTCGAAAAAGGACAACTTTCTGACTGCAAATAAAAATCGAACAATTGAAAAAGAATTAATCACGGTCATTGAAATTAAAAGATTAGAAATCTTGAAGATAAACTTTTTTTCTGTTGAAGTTACAAAGACTGAACTGCAAATTCGAGCACTCAAAGTTAAATTTAAAAAAATTTTAAACTTACAAAATTGAACCTTGAAATTTATTTAATTCAAACGCCTAATAATTTACGCGTATGAAATGGAAGCTTTTAACACTTTTCAAATGAAATTGTTTATATTAAAAGTCGTTAAACTGCAAAAGTAAAAAAATTACCTTAAAATCATCCTGATTCTTTTTTGAAAATTTTGAAAATTTTATTGAATATTCTTTTAAAATTAAATAAAGAAATAAGAATTTTTTATTATTTAAAACCTTTCAAAATGCTTGAAAAGTTTATAAATTTTGTGTTTGAAATTTTCAAACATCTGCATTCTGTCTACAATATTTTTTAATTTTGCTCTTAATATTAATTTTTCAAAATAAAAAATAATTTTAAATCTTCTCAGCAAACTTAAAAATTATTTTGTTTTCTCAAAACCTTTAAAGATCCATAAAAAGCTTCAAAATTTTATTTCGAAATCTTCAAGAATCTAAATTTAGTTTTTTATTTCTCGAAATTTTGTCCAGTTTTAAATTAAGTTTGGATCTTCTCAAAACTTGTAAATATCGCTCAAACTAACTCAAATTTTTTCTAAATTGATAATTGTTCAATTGTTATTTATGCATCAAAATTCAATAATTTCACTTACATATTAAAAATTTGTTCAATAGGACAATTAAAATTGCATGGAAAGTGAAATATTGCTGAATATTCCAAAAAAGTCTTCATTAATTAAAAAAATTCAAATTAAATGGTTAAAATTGGTATATTTTAGATTGAAACAGCATTTGAATATAATTCGGAATTAAATAAGAGCGTTTAATTATAGATTTATTGATTTTAAATTATTTTTGAATTAAGAATAGTTTATGAAGTTTCAATCAGAAGTTCACATTTTTTTAACTACTGAGGCTTTCAAATTGAAAAATTTATATTTTTAACGTTAAAATCTGTTCAGAATCGTCTTGTAAAATCAATAATTCTTTAATTTTCAATAATCGCACTACAGTTCATTGTAATTTATTATAATAGCAAAAGTTCTTGGTAAAAGTGCAAAATTATTTTTCTTGTAGTTCCTTGTAGAAAATTATATATTACATATCCTTCAAAAATTGACAGTAAAGTACAAGTCGAAAAGTTGATGTGGATTCTAAAAGTGTATAGTTTGTAATTTTTTTTTTTAATTTTCACAATTCTACAATAAACTACTAGTATATATAACACAATTTTTAAGTACAGTTTCCCAATATTTCAACTTTGGTGAAATCTTGTATTTTTTTGTAAAGATTTGTAACATTCTACAATAATTTTACGTACAACTAAAAGATTTTTATGACGTCAAATACCCAAATTAAAAAATGTAAAATCTTGTACTTTTCTGTAATACCTTGTAGATTTTTACGACAAAGTAAAACACATATTAGCAATAAAAAGTTATACAAATTTTTGAATTGTCGATAGTTATACTTCATTGTTATTTTTTTTTGTGGCTTTTTCAACAAAAAAGATTAAAATTTTTAATTAAAAACTAGCAATTTGAGCTAAATTGCAGGTTTTATCAGAATTCATAATAATTCAATTGATAAATATTCTAAACCACGTGTTTACAAAATGTGTATTCCACCAACGTAAAATCCCATCGACTTTCCTTTTTTTGTAGTGTTCGATTATTTTTATTTATGTAATTACTTTTTATTAAGTTTTATTTAGT
>CAKNYM010050272.1:121499-147085 GCA_932195095.1 Andricus curvator
GTTAAATCAATGGGAAACTTCATGGTCTTTGCGCCACCCCTAAATATTAACCGATTTTGCTCAAATTTGGAGATTTTTGTTGGGCATCCAAACAAAACTGGGGGGGGTTGAGAGCAGAGAAATTCGAAAAGTGAAAAATAACAGCAACCCTAGTGTTTACCTTCTAATACTTATTTGAAAAGTATGTACTATATATTTCGTAACTGTTCCAATTTTATATTGGATTATATTGCACTTCTGACTCCAGTTTTCACATTTTCAACATGCTTTAAAATGTTTCAAGTTCAAATTTTTTTTTAAAGTATTTATTTTTAATATTTCAGAACTTAAAATGTGTACCTTGTTTATCCATAAATAATTTATTCAAGTGCTATAATTGCTTTAATTATTATTATTCAATAATGAGTACACCTAATAATTACAGAGAATTTTCCGCGTAAAGAGGACATTTTTTTAGAATAGGGGGAAAAGGGGAAGTTCAAGAAAAAAGGGGAAACTGAGAAATTAAGGGGGAAGACCGTGCACTCTGTAATTAGAAATTTAAGGAAAAATAAAGTAGAAAAAACTAATTTCTAACGCAAAAAGTGAATCGCGTGCATTAATAATGCTACTAAAGTACTTTAAAATTTTAAAGAATTAAAAATTTCGATTCAGAAGGCTTCAGAAGAATTCAAGTTGGGAAAAATTAAAAAATGCCACTGATTTTCGTCAAATTGGGATGAATTTAGACCAATTTAAGGGAAATGAGAATAATTCGACAAAAATTCATAAAAATGCAATGCGAATGAAAAAAAGCCAAAGTGCATTGAAAACAATTTCCAAATATAAAAACATTAATTGAATTCAGTAAGTTTGAAATAAGTTTAGAAAAGTTAAAGGGAATTCAAAAGAATCCAGGAATTAAAATATCATAAAATCCCGTGGAATTCTATGAAATCTGATATTCCCTGAAGTTATAGAAATTTTATTAAACTACCCTCAAAGCTTTTTGAATACCTTAAAATCATTGAAATCCTCTCAAATCTGATAAAAACCGTTGGAATCTTGTAAAATATCATAAAACCTTATAGGTTATGTAAAATCCTACCATATGTTCCGAAATTTGTTCGATCAAAGTTTTTGTGCAAAAAAAAATTTTTGTGCAAAGAAACAGATTTCTTTGTTTTTGGGAATTGCAATGGGAGCATTTTGTGGTGTTTGTCCAAATTTGATCGTTGAATTCTTGTTTTATTTTCAGGAATTCTATACATTGATTTAAAAGTAATCATTTATAATATTTATTTATTTTAATTTAAATAATTGAAAAATACACTCAATTTGAATTACGCGCCATTAGCGGCCAAAGAGAGCCGCTTACGCCAGGCAGGCGCAGTAGCTCTACATGCAAAAGTTGGAATCACTTTCATCAAGGTCTACAGAATTCCAGAAAAATATGGAAAGTACCGTAACATAAGTGATTGCAACAAGCACCCGCGCTCGATTCCAACAGTGGGACTTCGATACCGTGTCGAAAGAGGAAAACCGAACGGACCTCTTTTTCTAACGTGTGCAGATAGAAAGAGAGATTCGTTTGATTTTCGACTTCGAAACAACATGGGAGTCCCCCTGCAGGATTGCCAAGTTGTAGTTACAGGTGGTAAATTTGAAAATATAGTCATGCTAAATACAAAGCAAATATATTTTTTTTCTCAAGAAATTAGCTTCAAAAATAAAAGGCATAATTTTCATATTTGGCCAACTCAAATGCTTGTGGTTATTGTAAAACTGAATTTTATTTTAAAAACAATTTGCGCCTAATCGACAATTTCAAAAATATTCAATATTATGTTACAAACATGGTATTAATCTTGAATGAAATGTGATGATTGTTTTTTAATTAATAGTTTTTTAGTTTGATGAAAGAAATTTTTTTTCCAAACGATTGAATAAAAAAAAATACAAGCGTATAATAACATCCGCACAGTTATACGAACTCGAAGAAGAGAGCATTGTGCCTGACATAGAAAACCTTTAAGACATGTTTATGCGGTCTTTTTTATGATAAAATGACGTTACCTGTGACTTCCATGGCACCATTTATGGTCGTATATTAGACAACTTTTTGATGTCTGTAAGATAACAGTTGTAAAGAAGACATTTTTAAGACGACTTTAGGACGAATTAAAGATGACTTTTTCAAATGTCCCACGGACGTCCTAAAACAGACACCTTTTGGCCGTCTTTTGAACACGTGTGCCCACTGGACATAATTCTTTATTATGTGGAACTCAAGCTCTATCTTTATTATGATAATGTAACTGCTAATCAAATTGTAATATTTTTACAGAAATTTCATATATTAAATTTTAATTGGATACCCGTTAATATATATGTTCAACCTTACTACGGATTTGTTACATTGAATTTAAATATATAATGAACTTTACTGTTACATCCCGAGCTAAAGGCGAGGATAAGTTGGAAAATGGTTAGAATGAGGGAGGCTAGTGAGCTGATTATGTCAGGCTGGTAAGACCTGACCAATTATTTATTTGTCGGTACGTTTGTCTCTTGTCAGCTCTATGCGGACTGCGTTGAACCAGTGCTCGAAATAACGAAAAGATAGTTATGATAGTAAACGATTTATTATAAAGATCATGAATAAAATTGATAGTTACATAAATTTAGACTTAAATGTACCTTCTTATTCGTAGAAGGGCAAGAGAGAGTAGTAGTTAGTCGCTTGCGTCTCTATAATCGGAGGACAACGGCAAGATCCTCACGCAGAGTTGGTTTGGGTAATAGCGAAGGAATTCACGATCACAATTAACCCGTAGAGCGATACACGGTCCTATATTAGCTACCGAATCCACTCTTTAGTTCTTTTCACGGACGTATAACACAGCGGACTTTATCCGGATTAGACTCATTCGACGATCAAAACCGAAGGGACTCAGTTCGCAACTTGATGATTCGTTACTTAGTTCTCGAAGACTTGAAGTACGCGATTCGTGTATCGGAGTTGTCAGTATGACCGCTGGGAACGTAAGACTAAAAGCACGCGACTTTTAGATCGAACTTGTCGGTATGACGGCCAGGAACGTAAGACGATTTACAGGGATGGCCCTGGTGTTTATATAGTGCCGCGTCCCTATGTTAAAGATAGGAGTTACAAATTCTGACATGGCACGTACTTTCAAATTCTGATACGGCACGCACTTACAAATTCTGACACGGCACGTACTTTCAATTTCTGACACAGCACGTACGCTCAATTTATGACATGGCACGTACTTTCAATTTATGACATGGCACGTTCCTTTACTGGAATCGGGTTATCGATGATATTGATATCTCGCGGTGAGTGTCGCAGATGACTAATGCTTCCGCTTCGCTAAAAGTCTCGATGCGCGTTTCATCTCTTGCCCTCTCATGCATAGTCATTCTGTATCCCTTCTACAAAAAAATGATTGGATCCGATTGCGAACAATTGAAAAAAAATTTCAATCGTTCCCAATTGTGTTTCTTAATCGGGTCGTACCGGTTCGGAACGATTGAGGCCGGCTATCATTGCCTATCGTTCTCAATCGGGACTCGAGATGAAGTAAGTCTGCCATTATGTTGATGGCAGCACATTAATCTCGCGGGAATTATTTGAAAACGATTATTTACTTTTTTTTTAAATTACATATCTGTGAAAGATAAATTTTAACAAGATTTTAAATTGTTAAATAATTCACTCGTGATCAAGGAGCAATCACCAACATATTTCTAAATAACTTATTTTGTAGTAATTTTCATGACTTTTGCGTATTATTTTTCATTACATTTTAATTTGTTTAATTCGGTTGCGGCCTATTTTTTTTAAATGTTGATACCTAAGTATAATAATTAAACAGGTGTTTAGAAGTTATTTCTCAAAGAAATTAACAGTATTATTTCATTTTGATTTCGAAATTTAGGTTGCAAATTTTACTCTTATGTGTGTGACAAAAAAAACAGCTTCATCGGTGTAACGGAGTACCCGGGTATCCACCTCCTTTGAAAAAATTTTTAAATTTGTAAGAGGAAAACCCAAGTTATATTCACGTAAAACACTCAAAAAATTGAAAAATTTGAAATAATCACCCAAATCACCTTCAGAAAACCCCAACTTATATTTCCAACCCAATAATAATATTCAAAAACCCCCTAAGACCACCACTACTACTTTTACCTTAACAAATCCGAAGAGCTTCCACATAAAATACTCAAAAAATTTTAAAAAATCACCCAGTCACCTTCAGAAAACTACAAGTTATATTCTCAACCCCATGATAATATTCAACAACCCCCTAAGACCACCCCTTCTTCTTTTGCGTTAATAAATCCGAAGAACCTCCACGTAAAAAACTCAAAAAATTTAAAAATTTAGAATGATCACACAAGTTACCTTCAGAAAACTTCAAACTAGATTTCCAAACCCATAATAATATTCAACAACCCCCTAATACCACCACTACCACTTTTACCTGAACAAATCCGGAGAGCCTCCACGTAAAACACTCAAAAAATTAAAAATAATCACCCAAGTCACCTTCACGGCTTCTAGGGTTAGGTTTCCGATCGACGTCTCTATGCATTTACCCGATTGCGAACGATTCAAACGCTTGTCCCGATTGAAAATGATTGAGAACGATAAACAAAATTTGTCCCTATTAATACCAATTCAAAACGATTCACCGGTCAATCTGTCTCAATCGGGTCCAATCATTTTTTTCTAGAAGGGAGGCTACGCCTAGCTAGGCGTTACATCAAAAATTTTTAAATTTCGGGATGTAACATTACTCTGAAAGATGACTAGGACTTTCGTAACTAATTCGTAAATGGTTTTTTACACCTTTTGAAATTGTTCATCTCAATAAATTTAGTAAGATTATTATTATTATTATTTTCGAAACGTTGGTTTTTAACGATTTCAATAAACTTGTCCGACAGAGTTGATGCGACATTTTATTCAAACAAATAAATGTTGCATGAAACAAAATTTCAACTAACGAAATGAATTTTAAACTGAATGATGAATTCTCAAAAAAAATTTTAAGAGCAAATATTCTAACTAACAAAGAAAATTCACCAAACTTGCTTAATAACAGTGTATGAAAATGATGTATGAAATATAACAAAGCGATGATTCTAGGCATTTGTCTACGCATTAAAACTCATCAATATAATCCACCATATAACGATAACTAAGAAAGTTGTCAATTTAAATGCATGCTGCCGATGCTGTCTCTTCTCAAGTCCTCAAGAAATAGTGATTTTGTTGTATTTCCCTTCCTAATTTCCAATGCTATTTCATATATTCTGATGTCCCTTTCGTTTTTTCTTGCGCTATTTGATATTTTCCCACGCTCCTTTCTATTTTCCCACGCTATTTTATATTTTCCCACGCCTCTTGCTTTTTCCGACGCTTATTCATATTTTTCCATGCTTTTTTATATTTTTCCTAGGATGCAGGCGTAGGAAAATTTTAAGTAACGTGAAAAAGAAGGAAGAGACATAGGAAAATATGAAATAGTGTAGGAAAACGGGAAAGGGCGTAAGAAATTATGTAACTAGCTGTGAATTCGAACGCGAGTGTTTCCACTTTGTTTTTACTTATAATTATATGGTGCTCATTTCACGAGCACTTAGCTTCCCGTTAGAAAATGTATTTGCTTCATCATAGAGGAAGTATCAGTGAATTTTTTCAATAATAGACAAACAAAAGTCTTCATTTTGATCAATTTGAAAATAGAAATGTACAAAAAGTACAAAATTATAAAACGTTACAAAACAATTTTTGTTCTGTCGCAGCCTATCCCTTTCACAGCTTCATGATTTCCTTACAAACATATTCTTTTTTATAATTTCATGACTAAATATTCTTTTCTATTCACGCGTCAACTTTGAATTAAGTCAATGAAAAAAGTTTTTTTGTTTGAAACATATGTTTCAAATATTATAAATGACCATAACTTCCTTACTCTTTCATAAAATGTAATAATGTTATAGGTCAATCGATTCGTCTCGAACCAAGGAATTGTTTCTATTCTTTCATCAACTTTGAATTATGTTAAGGAAAAAAGTTTTACTACAAGAAACCGTATTTTCAAATATTATGCATCACCGTAGCTTTCTCACTCTTCAATCAAATGTATCAATATAATAGGTCAATCGATTCGTCTCGAATGAACACATCTTTTCTACTCTCGCATCAACTTTGAATTGTGCTAATGAAAAAAGTTTTACTATAAAAAGCCGATGTTCAAAATATATAAATTACCATAACTTCCCTACTCTTCACTGTTAGAAATGTTTGCAATTTTAATATACATTTAATATACATTTGTACATTAAATCTAAAATCTAGGTATACCAAATCGCCATTAAGAGACTATTTTATTAAATTTCATATACCGCATATTGATCATTTATCAGGAAAGTCAGATATTTGCACTTTACACAAATTAAAAACAATTTTGGCAGCAATTTTCAATTATAAATAATCAAACATAATATTTTTCTCCTAGATAAATATAAATTACACTGGTTTTTTAAGAAAAGTTCAAATTAACAAATAATTGAGAAGCCTAACTTTCAAGCACCTGTACTCACGTTAAAATTCTAACATTCACAGCGAATTTTAGAAGAAATATCACCCGTACGTTGCACTTTAATTGTAAGTAGGAATTAAGTCGACGAATTCAAGGTTATTCCTTTATTTTTTAATATTTGACAGGACCTGAAGGAATCAAAGAACTTGTTGTTTTCACGCACTCTGTTTTACCGACTTTAATATACATGTATATTAATTTTACAACATGATGGTATATTAAAATTAATGTACGGTATGTGCAAATGACTTTACTCACATGTATATTAACTTTCGACCAGATTTTGTTAACAGTGTTTAATAAAATGTATTAATAATATAGGTTTTCCCCATAATTAAAACGTTGTGCATGTACAATCAAAATAGTTTCTAAAAAATTTATATTTGCCTAATTATAAAAAAAAACTCGATAAACGATAACACATGAATTCATCATATTAATTTGTGCAATAATAAAGGCTTGGAAGATATAAAATTGGACAAATAAAGATCTGTTTTCTGGAACCTTTGTTTAAACTATGAGCGTATGTCGATATGATTTTTCAGATGCATCTATTTATTCTATAACATAAAAATATACGAGGACATAGACCATAAAATCTCTATGAAACTTTATCGTTAAATAAATAAGTGTTTGTCTCCAGGCTCAAATTTACGATGTCGAGTAAATCAGCAAATCAAAATTGGCTACGTGGAATACGAAAGGCCCACTAGTATATATATGAAAAAATCTTGTAGAAAATTTCTTTTCTCGCTGAATCAGTATCATCTACTGCCATTTACTCTCGTCTACTCGATTATTAAAAAAATGAGTATCACTGTGGGTGCGCTATTCCTTGCTTTCGCCGTTTCCCTTGATGCTATTGGTAAATATATAATAATATAACATCTCTACTTCCCTTACTTCTCCTTCCTCTACATCACAACTCCTAATATTCTTTATATTCCTCACTTCTCATACTTTCTACCATCTCAATTTCCTGACTTCTCCTTTCTCTACCTAACCTCCCATCACATCCCACAATTGCACTCGCTTCTCCTACTTCCCAACCCCTCATATCACACTCTTCCAATCCCATCACTTCCCTCACTTCTCCCTTATTTCTCCATCGTCTACTTCCCCTAATTCCACTTACATACTTCTACTTCTCCTCCCTTCCCCTGCTTCTTCCTCATCCATATAAATTCCATTTATAAGAATAACATAGATCGAAATAAAGCGTAAAAATGAATTGAAAAAAAAATTTCTTCACCTATGAAATTTGTTTTTCTACCTTACATTGTTTTTTTATTTTTACCTCAGTACGTAATTAAGCATATGCGAAAGCGGCTAGGAATGAAAATTTAATCAGAAATTCAATCAGATTATTTAATAAGATAATTTCTTCGAAAGTTATCGTGTTGACTAAATTTTTACATAAAACCTCTTACCTTCCATTAGAGATAAGAAAGTTCCAATTAAAATGATCATAATAACAAAGGTCGAATGATATCATTATTTGCGAGGGACAATCTTGACACTAATAAAGTTGTTATTTCACATATTTATTTGTTAGATAACGGCTACGTATGTATATATTTGTACTCTGATGATGCAATGGAATATTCCTTAGATACAGTTGTTAACAAAATTATTCACAAATGCATTAATCCGATCTTTCTCTACTTTGCAAAAATGCGGATGGTCTGTGCTTTTGTTTGCACTTTAGCGGTCATCGTTAATTCTATTGGTGAATATAATAATATAATATATCTGTCATCCTTATTATATTTTATATAATACATGCATGAATACGGCTGTTTATCAGGCCTGTGGAGCGAGCCCAAAGTCCCCCTTTCCAGATAATATAATATAATTATATAGAATAGCCATTTGTATATTTACACTGTAAAAACTAGAGATTTCTTTTTTATAGCATTCTTCTTTTCGCGTTTCATTTTTGGAAAGGATAAATTCATGCTGTTATTTTCAGTGCAAAAAGAAACGATTCTGGGTTCCCACCAGTGATCTCGTTGTAGTACGACTTGAGACTCATTTTTCTCAGTCTTATTGTTTTTACAGTCTGTGACGTCAAAACTTATGACGTCATAGATATACATGACCATTACATACCTACGAACTTGGAAAGCGGCACTTAAAGTCGGTTCCTACGACTCGCACTGGAAAGATACATTCATCAATAATGTCCCTCTTTTTCCCCTTGAAGCACAATATACTATTGAGCTTACCACCAAGAAATTACTTTTTAACATAATAATGCATATTTAAGCAGATAGAGGAAACTAAACAAATTAATTTTGTAGTTTCTCACCAAACAGTTGGACTTATGAACAAAGACTTAAATTTTCAATTCAGACAGAGTAATTTCCAACAAAATAGCTACGTTTTTCTTGAAATAGTTGAATTTTCAAGCAAAGAAGATGAATCATCAAGAAAAAAGTTTAATCTACTCGAGATGCACAAGGTACAATTCACAGTTCAGTTACAACTGCGTTAAACACACAAGAGCGCACAAAAAAGTTCACAACGAGGATGCGACACAAAGAGACGCGAGGCGTAAATTTCCACTTGTTAATGTGTTATAAAGCAGCGTAAAAAGAAAACAAACGAAGCGTAGTCTACGCTATGCTCGAAGACGCACGCACCAAGGTTCACAATGATTTTTGACAAAACGCTGAGAATGGAAAATATGTTTTTTGTTGTCTCACGCCGAACTACAAGCTGTCTTTTCCGGAGATGAAAACGTTCTGATTGATGGACCCAGTGTTGCCAGGCAGGACCCCCAAGTTTCGGCACGTCATGACGTCAGAGCGAAATTTCCTTGGAAGTTTAGAAATTTTCCCGGAAATTTCACAACTTTAGTGGAATTGCCCGAAAACCGTGGAATTTTCCCGTCATCGGCAACACTTAATACACGCTGAACGAATCGAAATCTCAAAATTCTTTTTATTTTATTCCTCAAATCATTGTTCTCTATCGTTTTCTTTTTTCATGGCACAAGGCCGTGGGCGTAGCATATTTTGGCTTGCCCCTAATAGTCGTTTAAGCCTGCTGTCCCGCTCGGTTCTCGTGTTTGGTTGTTTTCCGGTGGTGCCGCTTAGGTTTCTCCACCGTTCAACCCTCTTGATTCAATGAGATCGGAACAATCGTTTCCGATTTGCTTTTTGCATCTATTTTAGCGATGCACTGGTTGAGCTTTGGACAGCGGCTCTTCGCTCGCACGTGCTTAGTTAATCTTTTAGGAAACTCACATCCTCCCTTTTGTGTTCGTTGAGAAGTTTAAGATCTGATAGCAGAAAAATTCTGCCTCTCCTTTTATTTTGAAGCTAACTCGATTCGTGTCAGCGCGCATCAATCAACTCGCTTGTGAATCATTGATTCTATTATAAACTAAACATTCACTAGTACATTCGGTTTTACATAAATCTTATTTCGAAATTGCACGCATTTTGCTTACATATTTCGCTTACATTTTAAGAAAATATTCCTATTTATATTATAATTATCGTATACGTCGCTTTCCTTCTCATTTTTGAGGAACAGAAACCCCACTGATTGCTTCGAGGAGACTTACGAAAGCCTAATTTTATACAGCCTATGAATGGGAAATCTGTCAAAGGCTCTGATTCTGTCACGAGAAACACTTAAGCCTTTGAAAATTTCAAAAACCAATTTGCGTATTGCACTATCCTGCACCTAACCTTAATAACATGCATTCTTAATATGTTTATATATAGAAAATTAAAGTCAATATAGAGACGAAACTAAAATCAAGTCTAAACGTTATTTGCAAATTAGATTTTGTTTTTAAATACAGTTTCTAAAATCAAAAATAAAACAATGAGTTCAGTTAAATTCAAACGCGGTTGGACTTAATCATTTTCAACTTGAAAGTTTTGACGCTCAACTCTTCTTTATGGAATTTTGAAATAATTGTAATTCAATTCTTCATTTGGCTTATTTGAAATGATTGTTTGTTTAGTGTTGTTTGAAAGTAAGGACTGAGTATGACCATATTTTCCGAAGAATCGGATATATTAAGAACCGTTTATTTTATGTTGGTTTTTGTATAGCAGGAAATGGTTTATTGTCAATCAGGTTATTAGAACGTTTATGCACTCGTCTTCTACAAAAAGTATATGTTTATTTAAGAAAAAAAATGTACGGTTGGGAGTTCTTATAATTAAAAATTATTTCTCATAATTTTTATTGAATCATCAGAAAGATTCTTTCTGCAAAGACACGTCGAATTTAGCTAAAGATATTAAACATACACTGTGAAAAAAATTTCTGGTAATTTTACCACTTTCAGAATAGGTCCGATTATGATACTCCCAAAGTAACGTTTTCACTGACATTACCGAATATCCACTTTTAATATGGAATTCAACCTTCAGGTTATGTAAGTTTCCAGAAAGATTCTGTAAAATTACAATGCATTGTGAATTTGTAGGTGATGGTATTCTAACCCGAAATATACGTGTTTTACTCAACATGGTAACTTTAGCATCTACATGAGAAATGTGAATAATTCGTTTTTTTCCATACAAATTTTGTCATCGAGAAACGATGTACACAAAATATCACAGCCAAAACAGAATTTTTGTCGAAGTCAGTCAAAGTCGACTCTGAGTCTCCGAGTTCTTCAGAGTTCTTTGAACATGAGCAAAATATATATATAATCAACACTCTGAAAGTAGTCCATTTATTACCTACTCTGAAAGTCACAGGTTCACAAGCAGAAACTGGACTTCTACAACGCTTTGCTATAGAGTCAGTCTAAAAGTGGTAAAGTTACAAGATCGGTTAGAACTTCTAACATGCAAGTGGCATTCATCCCATAATCAGAGTAGTGAAATTGCACCAATTTTTTCTTTGTAATTTTACCATTCTAAGTGGTTCCATTTTTTTTTACAGTGTACATGTGCTAAACAAAAAAAATGAATCTTTTATTTCTTCTTGCAGATTGCAGTTCACAGCCCGACGAGAAACATAATATCGAACGTAATCCTGGCCCTTCATCTTCTTCTGCTGCTCGACAACAACATTTGCCTGGCCGGATTTCGCCAGAGGAGGCTCCTTTTCGTTGCAGGTCCAGGTTCCCTGCTAGTAGAAGTCCTAATGGCGAACATAATCCTGGTTCCTCTTGTGCCAGACCGCATTCACCTGACCGGACATCTCCTCAGGAACCTTCACTTCGTGCCAGATCCATTACTCCTCTGGGCAGGCTTCCTTCAGATGGAGTACTTGGATGTACAATAGAACAACTTGGATATGTTCGACTTATTCCCTATACAAATCAGAACCGCCAGTTTGAATTTCGAAGATACGTTATTCCTGCCGGTATGCCAATTAAATTTCTGGTAGAACTAAATAGATATGTGCCCGTGCCAACCAGAGAATATATTGTATTATCAACATCCAATGATGAAATTTTTGCAATATTGGATTATAGTGGGACTCTTCGTGGAATTTATAGGAAAGATAGATATAGTTCACGAATAAAAATAAATATGATAAGCGGCGCAGTTGATAATTTGACTCCAGATGAAAAAAGGGACTGTCCAGTAGGCAAAAAAAGAACAATCTTCCCAAACGCTTTTATTAAAGCTTCTGCAAATTACGATTCACTACAGTCTGAACGGAATCCCAATGTCGAACGTAATCCTAGTTCTTCTTCTTCTGCCAGGCAACATTCACCTGATCGGACATCTCCTCAGGAGCCTCCTCTTTCTGCCAGTTCCAGTTCTCCTCCGGGCAGGCCTCCTTCAGATGGAGTACTTGGATGTACAATAGAAGAACTTGGATATGTTCGGCTTATTCCTCGCACAAATCGGAACCTGCAGTTTGAATTTCGAAGATACGTTATTCCTGCCGGTATGCTAATTAAATTTCTACTTGGACAAAATAGATATGTGCCCGTGCCAGCCCGAGAATATATTGTATTATCAACATCCAATGGTGAGGTTTTTGCAATATTGGATTTTAGTGGGACTCTTCTTGGAATGTATAGGGCAGATAAAAATAAGTCGCGAATAAAAATAAATATGATAAGCGGCGCACTTGATAATTTGACTCCAGATGAAAAAAGGGACTGTCCAGTAGGCAAAAAGCAACCAATGTTCCCAACCAGTTTTATTAAAGCTTCTGCAAATTACGATTCACTACAGTCCGAACGGTATCTCAATGTCGAACGTGATCCTAGTTCTTCTTCTTCTGCCACACAGTCTAGGTCTTCTCCGGGCAGGCCTCCTTCTCATGAAGTACTTGGATATGCACTTGAAAAACTTGGATATATTCGGCTTATTCCCCAGACAAATCAGAACCGGCAATTCGAATTTCGAAGATATGTTATTCCTGCCGGTGTACCAATTAAATTGCGAGCAGAAAGGAATGTATATGTGCCTGTGCCAAACCGAGAACATATTGTTTTATCAACATCCAGTGGTAACGTTTTTGCAATACTGGAGTATACTGGGATTCTTCTTGGAATATATAAGACAGATACATATAAATCGAGAGTAAAAATAAACATGATAAGCGGTGCAGTTGACGATATGACCGTAACTGAAATGAAGGAATGTCCTGTAGGCAGACGTCACCCAATTTTTCCACGTTGTTTTAAAGAAGTCGCTTCAAATCAAGATACTCTACAGTATGTGTATCATTAATTCAATAGAACAAAGACAAACTAAAATATAATAATCTCTGTAATCCGTATTCGGATCAAAATCAAATAAAAGGATTTAAATGCAAATCTATTATGGTTATCAAGGCTTCTTTTGCTTTATCTTTTGCTAATCCCCACAAGGCCATTCAAATTTTTTTCTTCGAATATTCAAAATTCAGAGAGTTACATGATTTTAAGTTTTTAGACGCGAGTTTTTTTAAAACACCATATTGCTCTAACCGCTAACAGTATATTCATTCTTTTTTTAGCTACAGCGTATAATTTATAGGTATAATAATTTTTTAGTGCAATCGCGTAGCCTCATTATCCACGCGTAACGACATACACAGTGAAGCGAAATGAAGTAACATATTTACCAATAACTTGTAGCAATCAATTCTTAATTGATTTTTGATTCTGTTTTTTTCGAAAAATTTTGTTATTGAATTTTCAACTGATATGTGGAAGAAGTTGATTCTTTTCTTTTTAGTCTATCATTTGGTAAACAACTTTTTGCAACACCCACCTCGAAAGTACTCCGTTCCATATAGCTAAATTATATGCAAAGTGACTCATTCCGGATAACAATGCGGGAATGATATTGGCGCATGCGCAGTTCGATTCTTATATACTTTCCACATCAGCGGAATGTACGCGCATGCGCACTTTGTAGATAAGCAACTTTCCGCATCGCCACAACTCGAGGGAGAACGTAGCAACATCAGCGCTCAGTGTCCAAGCGAACAGCTGATGACAGGTGCGAGGTTAAAGTCGACGTGTTTAGAGTGCAAGTGAAATTTTCCTTCTCATTGTCAAAAGAAGATGGACTTCAATAAAGATTCGAATCAAACTGGTGAAGAGTGTACTCCACCAGATACAATATTAGTTATTTTCATATATTTCGATTTAATTTAATTAAAAATTCGTATTTTTAGAATTTGTTTTCGTTCCGCTGAGGGTTTCACCGCTTGCGGAGGGGGGGGGGGGGCCCCCGGCAACTGTAAATATTCTTCCTTTGTCTTTCTCTTAGTACAACTTTCTCGGAAGGTTGTTGCAAAAAATAGCGTGTGATACACGTGCGCACAGGCAATTGCTGACTCGTGTGATTTCAGCATTCGCCTTCAGCTCTTCGCACTCGTCCTCGTTTTCGCACTCGCTTCGCTCGTGGGCTAACCTCCGACTCGTGCTTCGAGCCTCCGGCTCATGCCGACAAATTTACACTTGTTGGCAATCGCCTATTTTGCGCACTTGTATCACAAATAGCTATTCCGACTCTTATTATCTTACGAAAAATGATTCATAAGTAATATTATTTGTTATAGAAAAATTACAATATCAAATAAAATTATATTATCATTATCCAATATTCGATTTCAAGGTAATATTTTGACAAAAAATTACTTGCTTTGATGGAAAATATGTAGTGGATCAGAAAAAGATATTGCTCGATATTATTTTTAATTTTAAAAACAAAAAAGTGGAAAATTCTGACAATACAATTTACGAAAGATTACGAAAGACTCGATTCTTTCATGCCTTGTGATGTACACATAATTTTTTGATTGATAATTTACTATGTAAATCATTTTTTATACCATTTGTTTATCAAATGAACAAATATCATCGTGATCAAGAACATCTCAAAAATGTGATCAATTTTAGGATAGAAATAGAACACTTAAAATTCAGTGAAATAATTAATTTCCAACGAAATTGTTTGAACTTCAACGAACAAAATAAAGTTTTTGGATTTCCAAAGATTTTATATGGTTTTTCGCGATTTGAGAACTTTGAAAAAATTTCTTATGCTGCAAAGTTTTTAAGATATTTGAAAAAATTTAATTAAATTCTAAAGTACTTAAACAAATTTTAAATGAGGATTTTATCATATTTCGATGAATTTCAAATGATTTGACCAGATTTCCTTAAATTTTATAAATAATGTAGATCAGATGATTCATTATATCAAAAAATTATAACCTGACAGAAAAAATGATTTTCTTTAGAGATATGTATTTTTATTCTTATTACATCATGAGAAACTCAAGTAATTTTCTTACTGAATAGTGAATAGATTCCAGTATTATATTTGTTATATACACACTTTTATTTATATAACTACTCAAATGTTGTAAGCCACGTCAACATTTTAATAATAAAATAATAATAATGTGAGTGACGAACGGCGATACCACGCTGAAAACACCAGTTCTCGTAAGATCACTGAAGTTAAGCATTGTTGGGCGCGGTTAGTACTTAGACGGGTGACGTTCAGGAATACTGCGTGCTGTTGGCCCGTCGTGGGTGTGGTGGGCCCACATTGGTAGTAAATATCCACCTAGAAACACTACCCGAATCGGGTAGTGAGGTAATGAACTTTCGAGTTCGAACTGCTAATCAATGTATGTATGTATGTATGTATGCGAGTGACGAACTAGTTAGAAAAAAAGAAAAAGTGTCAATCGCAGGTTTTAACCAAAAAGTTGAATTGTTTTTCAAAGAAGGCAACAAATTCGCATGATCAAATTTGGTTGCTTTAAATTTGAAACTGAATATATTTTTTATTCCGGAAATAATTTCAAATTTCATTTTTATCCAAAATTTTCAAGATAGAAGAATCATCTAATTTAAAAGTGACGATTCTCTTCGGTCGGTGTAACACTAATTCAATTTAAATATATCTAAACTAAAAATAATATTTTTGCTAATCCCGAGTCAGAAACAAATGTATGTACACAGAACTCTAAGTTTCAGTCCAGTTTCGTGGGTTTCCTGCAAATAGCCTTGGGCACAGGTCGAGGGGATCCAAACGTAAACAGTCAGGGCCGCCTAATCTTTTCCAATTGTAATGAAATATTGCACAATATACTCGACTCGGGGGACAGAATCTGAGAGTTGGCTGTAAGTGGTAATTGCGTTACAAAGACAGTGTATTATGGTTCCTGAGGCTGTTTGCTTTCTGCGTTTAGAACAAATCGAAAAATGCATTAATTTTACAAACTGTTTGTAAATTCCCCTGCAGTGTGACAGAAAAATTGCCCCAAAAAATGAAAAGTAGCAAATAAAATTAACCAATGTTAACAGTAATATTTTTTAAGTCTCGTTTGAGCAACCGAACTGTAAGGACGTGTTTGTTGTTGTTCCGTCTTCTGCCGAGAGTTAAGAGTGTTTGACTTACGCTATACATTTTTCCCAGTGCTGTGATGCCGTGATGTTACTGTTATTTTTACTGTTATGAGTCTAAACTTGGGGCGGATATTAATATGGAACAGTGTAACAATAAATTTTTCCGTGAAACTTATCGTCACTCAGCTCACGCCCATTACCTGAAAATTCCTTAATGCAAAATCAAATACGTTATTTGGGGTGGGGCGCCAGGCACACACGCGCCAACGGGACACTCAAAAACTTAATAAACTGGACATGGGCTAGATGGTTGCCCGACCCGGCTTCAGCCCTTCAGTTAAAGTTGAGGGTAGAGGGGGTGGTTCAACCTATATCTGAAAAATCTCTAGGCAGAAACGCGATTTTTATTTGTAAATAATTCATGAACTATTGTACTATAAAAATACTAACGAAAGTAGGCTATCCTCAACATTTTATCACAAACAAAGATATCTTAAAGTGAGGTTAAATCCTCGATAACTGAAAAAGGCTATAAAGAGAGCAGCTCTCACCGATAGCTCGAAATTTAAACACGAGGCCAACATGGCGTCCTGAAAGCGAACATTATATGGCGCAAAGTTCTGAGCCAAGAAGCAGCTAAACTAAAAAACGCAGAGATGAAAACTCGTATAAGTGGAAACCACCTGCGGGTTAATAATTTCATCTACAGTTTAGACGATTTAAGAAGAACGGGCCTAGCAGAAATAACCAGTAATAATGTCCTAAGTTTTTTAGTGCTTACTCTCTAAATTTTCTCGAGTGAAAATATCACTCGATCCTTCGAGTGGAGGCTAGTTTCACTCCGTTCGAGTGAATTATTTTCACAATTTCACTCGATCGGAGTCAATGTGTTCGCTCGAAAACAACGAGTGGAAAATTTCGCTCGAAATCGTCGAGTGAGTCACTATACCTGGTGTTTTTCGCTCGAAGAACGAGCGAAGTCCTCGGTGCGCACGGGGGTGAAGCTAGCATAGGAACTTCCGGTAACAAATCTGACTTCCGGCCCAGTTCGATTTGGGGTCCTTTCTAGAGACTTTAAAAATATTCAATTTGCGAAAATGTAGTGAATTTTGATATCCTTTGTATGGTAGCGCTAATAGTATTGGGCTGACAGGATTGGCAAAGCCATGTCCGCCATGTTTCAACGAATTCTAATTAAAAAATAGAATAATAATATAATAAGGTAAGTGCAAATTGTTTTTTATATGGATAAATTAATTTGAAAATTCTGCCTCTAAATGCATTAAAAGTAGGGTAATCATTTTTGTAGTAAATGTGTGGGAAAAGTTGCTTACGATGAACCGCGAGTAAAACCTAATCTCAAATTGTTTATTGCATTGGGGACCTAGTTTTTGTAAATTAGAATTTATGGCACAAATTATTTAATTTGTGCAATATCTTTTCAGAAACATTTGCTGCAAAAATGATTGTCGTGCTTTTAATGTATTTAGAGACAGAATTTTTAAATTCATTTATCCATATAAATAACAATTTGCAATCACCTTATTATATTATTATTCTATTTTTTAATTAGAAGGAACGGTGACAAAGCCTTTTGAAATTTGTACCGAGCGACGAGAGAGAAGATAATTGGTTAACAATAGTCGTATAACAATATCAATAATTTATAATGCCATTTATTGATGTTATTGTGTACTTCAATTGTTGTATGTAATAATATCAATTAACGGTATTACAAATTATTGACAACATTAATTAGTACAATATTTCAAATTTAAATATCCCGCCCGCACGGCCGGTTGCGATTTTAGTTTCCCCAGTTCTCGCCCCGTGTCGCTCCATAAGCGGCCATATTGGTCGTGAGTAAGTAGCTTGCACCCGGCGCTATGTTGTAAAAGTGACATTTAAAGTGAATATTACCTTATAAAGTTTAAAAATTATGAGTTGATAGTTTTAGTTGAAAAGTGATTACATTATTAGTGATTTATTAGTGATTTTTAGTGATAATTAGTGACTTGAAAGAGTCAGTAATGGGATTCCTCGAGGAATATGGCTTCTTTCTCGGCTTTTTTACCAAGGGTAAGTTAATCATAAAGCCTTCTTAAATTCTTGATATAGTTATTGTATACTAAATATTTTTTATTGTGCGTAGGAAATGCTGGACAGCCCCGAAAAATTATCAATGCACTAAGTGGAGGCATATGGAGTTCCTGAAGATGCTGGAAACATCTTGAAAGGTGAGAATTTATCATTATCATGATTGGGTATAATGATATTTTTTAACATTATATAGTCTCAAAACTATACAAATCTGCGTTATATGTCCCCAATTTGAATAATTTTTGATCATTCTGTAGGAAAATATCTATAAGAACAGAGTGTTTGGCCAACCTGTTAGATCATCAATTTCTCCGAAAGTATTCAACATTTTTTACGTTTTTAGGGCATCCAGGGTTACACATAGCTAAAAAATCAGTTGAATACGTCATTGTTTATTTGAAATGAGTTAATTGGAATTTTTTGTTTCTTCTTTTGCTTTAGATAAAAATTGTAAATTCGATTTAATATTTATCATTGACGGTTTATTTTGTTCATAAAAAGATTCTCCACGATTCCATTAGCGGAAATTTTATTAAAACTTATACGTTTTACTCTCTAAACCTGAATCAGTGAAAAATTCACTGATTCAACTAGTGGTTGGACATAACCTCTAACTTTTAAAGTGAAGCGTTGTTGTTATTCTTTTACTTAAGTAGCAAAAATAATTTTTTTAAGAAATACATTTTTGAATTGTCGGACTATAAGTGTGCTGAATTTACTGTGGAAAAAATATACTCTAGCTCGTATAAAAAGTACTTACTTGACTGATGTGTACATGACAGTCGAATCTTGAAAGTAAAGAAATATCTGAGGTTTTTTGTCATTTAGAAGCATCAAATCTTTTCACATTTTTCAGTATTTGATCACATTTATGGGTTTTAAGTTTTTACTATGATTATTTCATTAAATCTACTAAAATCTCATTTTATTATGACTGCGAAATTGACGTGGTGCAGTGCTTCCAACTCTCAAAAGTGAAACTTTCACTGAATGAATAAGTAACTTTTCACTGGTTGTCAGTGACCGGATTATAGCTATTTGAATCAGTGAGATTTCACTGACAATCAGCGACTTTTCACTGATTCAGATTTAGAGAGTACGTAATCAAAATTTATACAAAAGAAATTGTAAATAATAAAATAAATAGTTTTAAGAACAAAATAAGCCGTCAATGATAAAGATTAAATCAAAATTACAATTGGTTTCTTAAGCAAAAGAAAAAACACAACAGTCCAAACAACTCATTTTTAATAAAAAATTACACAGGCCGAAAAAAATGACATCTTTTTTGTACCCAAAGACCGGACTATGTGACCCCAAAGGATATTGGTATGCTAAAACCGAATCCATCATTCAAAATTTTTTCTATACGTCAGGTTTTTGAGATATCCTAACCTTAAAGTGCAAAAATGGCTATTTTTAGCCATCTTTGACGCAATACCACACGATCAGTAATTTTTCTTCTCAAAAAACTGCTAACGCCATCGTTTAGTACTTCTTTTTACCTTTCATTTAAATTTTTAATCATCTCAAACCGATTTTTTTTCCACCGAGATGTTACACACTAACCAGTTCAGTATCCCTTAGCCTTCTTTGCTAGTTTTTCATTGTGGAACTGAAATGGTTAATGTGCGATATCTCGGGGGAAAAATCAGTTCGGGACGATCGAAATTAAAAATGGAAGATAAAAAGGAGTACTAAACGATGGCGTTAACATTTTTTAGCAAAAAAATTGCTGATCATGTTATATTGCCTCAAATATGGCTAAAAATAACTATTTTTGCACTTTTAGGTTAGAACATCTCAAAAACCTGACGTATAGGAAAAATTTAGACAACAGATTCATTTTTAGGACACCAAAATCCTTCGGGGTCACATAGTCCGGTATTTGGGTACAAATTTTGTCGGCCTGTGTTATATATTCAACTATTTTTTTTCAAAGAATACTTAGATTCTTTTTCAAATTTTGTTATATTCAACAATGTGGCTATTTTTCTCGATTTTGTGAACCGTTTTCAACATTATTACATTTTTATGTTATGTGTACCCCTGGAACATCCTTGAAATATTGGATTTTTATATAACTATAGAAATATATGTCATATGAGTTTAAAAAAGAACAATATTTCTTGCAATTTAATAATAAATTTCTTGTTAAAAAACGATGCAGAAAATACAGTTCACTTTTAATTGAAGTTTATTTTTAAAACATTCTAACTATATTATGGTACAATAATACATTTAGTAAACAAAAATATCAAAGTTTACTTTGCCTAAATTCTTACCTGAACTCTTACCCCTTTGCCTAATTTCTTACGACCAGCGACATAGTCTAAAATTCATTTACATGATCATCATTCATAAGATATTAATACTCATCTTTTTTTCAGAACCCCCCAATAACAGCTAGATGAGGCCCAAGGAGTCGAGAGAGAGGTTGAGTGAGCGCAACGGACTCGAGCAGCTCCGTAGCTACAAAGCGAGCAGTCCGAACACTCGCGTGCGTGTTTCGCATAAAAAATTATCTTTCTTGATTGAAAATTCTACTATTTGGTTGAAAATCCATGTGTTACATATTTGAAAGCATTATAAGAAGAACATTTATAACATTATTAGATTGGATATATATTTTAAGGAATGTTTGCATATTTTTAATACATCATTAATGTTTAATCATTGTAATATATTATAATTGATATATTACCTAAAAAATTATTCTTGCTAATTGTGAATTCTAATATATTAGAATTAATATATTACTGTAGAAAATAAAGTTTTGTAATTCTGAATTTGTATTTTTCATTAAATTACTACAGCATTAAAATAGTTTTTTCACTCGAATCGAGTGACATCTTCCTTTTTTTCGAGTTCTCTTTACCGCTCGAATGGCTCGAGTGAAAAAATTCACTCGAATATCGTTTGAATTATTTCACTCGCTTCGAGCGATATCTCGCTGTTGTTCGAGTGAGAATCCACTCGAAGGAGTTGAGTGGGAAATTCGCTCGAGCTAAAAGTGAAGTTTCACTCGAATAAGACAAGCGGGGTTTTCACTTGTTCTTCGAGTGATTTTTCACTCGAATTGAGTGACATTTCACTCGAGGAAATTTAGAGAGTACTGTTATGTAAATATGAAACCAGAATTTGTGTATAGAAAATACACGTTTATTGTATGAAAATGATGAGAAATATTTTATTCGAAGTATTGCCCATCGCTAGCTATACATTTTCCCCACCTGTCTGATAATTTGTGGATGCCACGCCAAAAAAACTGTTGCTCTTTTGAGGCAAACCAGTCATTTTCAACAAATTAGTTGAATTGTCTACGAATTTTTAAGAAGATTGTTCAGTTTTCATCTAAAAATGGAATAGTTGAAATATGTTAATCATCCAATAAAGAAAATGGATCTTTAAATAATAAAATAAATTATTAACAAAGTAGTTCAAGCAAGTAGTTGAATCTTCTACAAAAAGACGAATTTTCAAATAAAGAAGATAATTTTTCAATCAACAAAAAAAACGAATTTTTGGCTCATAAAATTAATTTTTACCCCGAAGAAAACGAATTTTTAACAAAACACTTAAATCCTTAACTAAGTAGAAGAATTTTCAACCAGACCAGGTGAATTCTAATACAAAAATATAATAGTGGACTTTTCAGTTAGAAAGAATTAACTTTCAACGAAAAATAGTTGGATTTTCTGACTGGGTTCTATTAATTTTGTTCGCATTAGAGCGAAAAAAAAGAAACAAGGGAAAAAGGGAAAGTTTCTTAAAAATAGGAGAGAAAAAGGATTTCTTCATAAAAGGCGCAAAGTAAGGAAAATAAGAAAGAAAGTAAAGTCTGTTTTTCAGATGCTCTATATACTTTTAAAATAAATTCACTCTTTATTATTTCATCCATTTCAAAATATTGTTATTACGATCTATATTTTCCGCGTGTGATATGATTGCTT
The DNA here is from genome assembly GCA_932195095.1 of Andricus curvator. Lineage (NCBI taxonomy): Eukaryota > Metazoa > Arthropoda > Insecta > Hymenoptera > Cynipidae > Andricus > Andricus curvator. Next base: position 143,966 of record CAKNYM010050272.1, read on the forward strand.
CATGTGAATTTGATGTCATTTTTATCGACTTGAAAACAAGGCAGTTAAAAAATTAGAGTAAATATGGAGTTAAGAAATTAATATCTTAGCTAGAAATGGTGTAACTGTTTCATATTTACATAATGATAGATCTTTAACAAGAAAATGAATTTTTAACCAAGAATTTCAACTTTGAATTTTTTACAAAAGATTATAATTTTTAACAAAAAAATATAAATTTTCAATATAATTGATCCACTGTTCTACAAAAAATTAATTTTAAACCAATAGTTGAATTTTGTTATCAGTTTTCATAAAGATATACAGTTATATATAATCATCTTCTTCGGTTGAAAATTCCACTACTTTTTTAAATAATCGTATTTCTGATAAAAAAGTCAACTTCTTAGTTCAGAATTCATCTTTATTGTTGAAGATTCAACTACTCGATACTATTTCGTTGATAATTCTTTTTTTTAGGTGGGGGGGGGGGGGGTGAAAGTCAGTTTTAAACTACCAATTGAACTATTCCATTTCCAGTTGAAAATTGAACGATCTTGTTGAAAATTCGTCTTTTTGGGCTGAAAATTTTATTACGTTCGTAGAAAATTCAACTGTTTAGCTGAAAATTTATATTTTGTGGTTGAAATTGAAAATTCAACTGTTTTGTAGAAAACTCGTCTTAAATTGCTTGCAAATTCAAAAATTCGACAGAAAATTAAACTATTTAGCTGACAATTCGAAAAATTGGTTAAAATTTAATTTTATGTTCAAAATTTCAATTTTCGTGGAAAATTTAACTTTTTTGTTTAAAATTCTTATTTCCGAGTTAAAAATTCAAGGATTTTGTGAAAAATTGCTATTTTGTCATAAAAATTGGTATTATATTTTTCGCGGAGAATTAATCATTCTTGATGGAAAATTGAACTTATTGGTTGATAATTGAACTTTTCGCATAAAATTGATTGTTTTTTTGTTAAAGGTTCATAATTTTAGTTGAAAATTCAATGATCTAAACAAATATTAGATCATTTTGTTAAAAATTTAATGATCTTGTTGAGAATTTAACTGTTTTGTTTAACTATTTGTTCGAAAATTAATCTGTTTTTGGTAAAAAAGTTTTAGAATTTGATGAATTTATTATACATAGACACTGTATAATGTACAAGAAAGAAAAATGAGCATTTTCTTCGTTATTTCTAAGAACAAATAGTAGTTCAGAAATTGTCAAAAATTTTCTTAATTTTCTGAATTAAACAAAAATATTTTGGTCCCTTTGCAAGCTTCATGGCTTTAATAACGCAATAAATAAAATGTTTTTTCACAAAAACTCAGTAAATATCAAACAATTACGTCATATCTCGCTGAGATTTTCATTTCTTAGTCATTCAAGACTAACTCTAATTTTTGAATTGCCTTGTTATTGTGTGAATAGGAATGACATTAAATTAATATAAGGCAATCATGTCTTTACCACCTGTGTTTTATTTGATGAGCAGTTTTCGTTCAAAATGAGTTTTCTTAAAATCTTTTTCACGCAATATTTTACACAAGTCAACAAAATTAGAAATTTATTTATGCAGCATTATATAATAAATTCAAAGTTCTTCTTTAGCAATTATAATAAAAGTTTATAATAGTGCTATGAAAACATCAATATCAGCATAATTCGATAAATTTTTTTTTCATTCTGTAGCTTGTAGGAAGACAGTCGTAAAAACGAAGTTTTTTCACAAATTTTGACGAAATAATCCCGAAAATATTCAAACTATTTTTAAGTTTATCAAGCTTATCGTACAAACAAGCATTTTTCATTATTGACTAAATTAGTCCTTATTTTCAATCATGTAAAAAATATGTATAAAGTAAGACAGAAACTGTTTTTAAAAATGTTGAGGTTTTAGTTTAACTTGAGGTAAATACAAGCTTTGAAATAAGTGATTTAATTTAATTATAAAATTAATTTTTCTGAATGTTTCTCAACATTATTAATGAAAGAGAAAAAATGTATTTCAAATTATTTTTAAATTTTGGGAAATAATTATGTTCTTGAGACCTTGCTGACACACTATAATTTATCAACTTTTTCACAAGCACGATTTTCCTAACTTTGCAGGATGTAAACAATTTTTAGGAAAACTTTAGATTACTCCCAGAAATATATTTCTTTAATGTCAATTTTCGAAGATTTTGAAAAAAAAGCTTTTTGAGAATTTTGAAAGGTTTTAAGATATGTATTAAAGAATTTTCTTGCAATTTCAGGCAAAATTTCAAGTGATTTTTTATTTTTGACAATAATTTTTCAAATAATGTTCTTGAATATATTCTAAGATTTCAAAAAAGCATCAAAATTAAATAAGTTAGTCTTGGAGATTTGAACAAATACATCAATTTTCATCGAAGAAAGACAACTTTTTAACAAAAATAAAATAGTTAAATTTTCAGTTAAAAGAATTACTTTTTAACAGCAAAAAAAAAATCTTCAATATTCAATATTAATATTTTAAACAAACAGCTCAATTTTCTACTAAAAAGATTATTATTAACTAAATAGTTGAATTTTAACTAGAAAAAAATCATTTCTTAATTAAATAGTTGAATTTTAAAATTAACAGGATCAATTTTTCAGCAAATAGTAAAATTTTCAACTAAGAATGATGAATTTACTACCAAAAAACCTGAATTTTTGACCATTAGGAATAAAAGACATGATTTTTCAACAAAACAGTTACATTTTTCACGAAATAGAAAAATTTTAAACTAAAATGAAGAATATAAACACCTCTCACATAAAATGAAATATTTTCAACTAAAAAATGTCTCTTAACAAAATGGTTTATTTGTCTACGGAGTACATATATTTGTGACTAAAAGAGATGATTTTTTAACAAAAAATGTAGTACTTGATATTTTAACCAGGAAAGATTTTAATTTTTAATGCAAAAAACGTTAAAAGCAATCAAAAGAGGCGAATTTTCAACAAAACAGTTATATATTCAATCAAAAAGTTACATTTATAAGCAAAGAGATGGATTTTCAACTAATATGATTAATCAACAAAGAAAGTTCATTTTCAACCAAACAGTTGAATTTTTAACTGAGAAGATATATATATATATATATATATATATATATATATAT
>CAKNYM010050273.1:0-19352 GCA_932195095.1 Andricus curvator
TCCACAATATCGATCAAAGTTATATCCTCTAATACAGAAAATATTTATTATATTATTATTATTATTTATTAAATATTTTCTGTATTAGAGGACGTAACTTTGATTGATATTGTACATTTCCATTTTCACAGTGTGTGTGAAAGGATTTCTCTTCGGATCGATCGTTACCATCTCCGATGATAATACAGATTCCTAGTAAAAAATTGATTTGTATATAACATCTTGCATAATAAAGCATATTTCAGAAAACGGATTCTTCCTCTGATCTCTCTAGTAGCTCAGTGGTTAGAGCACCTGACCGGAAATCAATTGACCTAGTGTTCGAATCCCAGCGGAGTGAAAGGAGAGGATGTTTTTTTCTGAATAAATTTAATCAAAAAATTTTCAATTTATAGCTCCATCTAGTGTTAGGACGTTAAATATTTTCTGTATTAGAGGATATAACTTTGATCGATATTCTAGATTTCCATTTTCACAGTGTGTGTGAAAGGATTTCTCTTCGGATCGATCGTTACCATCCCCGATGATAATACAGATTCCTAGTAAAAAATATAATTATATATAATGATGATAGTAAAATAATTATTACTTACGGTTTAATTACAAGGTCAGTAACGTACTGGTAATAATTGGATACCTGTCTTATATTTCGAAAAATATGGTGAAAACGTGAGAAGTGACATGGACCGATGGATTAAGTTTCAACGTTGACTCGTCCTCTTGAAAGAACAACGTGCGTTTTTAATAAAATGTCGAAAGAAATCATTAATTCCAGCTCATATTCTAAATCACATGAATAAATTTGAAATTCACAACTTGCACTATAACGTCTCGTATAAATTACAAAACACAAAACAAATTACCCAAAGAAAATTGTTCGAGTCACATTTCTAATTATTTAAAATATCGTTTGCTTAGAAATATTAACGAAGACTCTTTACACTTTTTCTTTGATTCACAATGTAAAGCATTGGAAAATCTTGAATTTGAAATAAAAGATGACTGTATTAGAAAATTTCAATGGTTCAAATATAAAAACGTCGACATAAATGCTAAACTTCGAGAATTTAGAGTTAACACATGTTTAAAACATGTTTCTAATGTAAACATCCCTGAGGAAATAGCTGAATCTTTAGCCTTGGGAAAAAATTTGGCGTTCCTTACGTTACTTATAAAATTCCTGTAAACAATATCATAGGAAATATTGGAAACTCCATAAAAAAATTAGATAATGATCAAGATACGTTAAAAATGAGAAGAACAGTAACAGAATAAATGTCAAATCACAATAGAAATAACACATTTAAAAGTACTGATAAAGTTACAGAGACTATGTTAAAATTTCAAAAAAACCACAAAAACTTGTTATTTGTTAATGCTGATAAAGGCAATATTATGATGGCAGCTAATAGAAATGGTTATAATTATACTATATAGAACATTTGAAAAAATAACAACTTATACAAAAATGTAAAAATTAATTTAGTTCGAACCTTTAAAAATAAATGCAGTGACATTGTTTCAAGATGAGAAAATAAAAGATACATTAATGAGTCAGTTGCTTACAGATTTTAAACACATAGTAATGTTGTGGCAAAAGCTTATGCACTTCTTAAAGTACATAAACCAGGTCTTAATTGGAGATTAATTGTTTCCACAATTGGATCACCGAATTACAACCTAGCAAAATATTTATCAAATATTCTGAAACCAATTTCAGAAAAAACTTAGTCGTTCGTTAAAAATAATTTTGATCTAAAAAATAACGTTAATAACATTACAATGCTTTCTCCTCATTCGTTAGTATCTTTAGACGTGGTCTCGATGTTTGATAATATTCCTCTTGATTTAGCTTTGAACTTTGTTGAAGAGAAATTGAATTTAAATGAAAATCTAACTAAAATTGCCAAAAATGAAATATTAATTGCTGTTAGAACTGTGTTTAATAATACAGTTTTTTCTTTCAGTAATAAATTTTATAAACAGTTATCAGGTTGTCCAAGGGGATGTCCTTTATCTCCCATAGTATCTAACTTGATTATGGAACATGTCGAAAAAAGAGCCTTATCAAAATTATCTTTCAAGCCGATTCTTTATAAACGTTACGTAGATGACGTATTTACAGTTGTACCCACTAATAAGATTACAGAATTTTTAAACGTCTTGGATAGTATCGATGATACCATTCAGTTTACACTAGAGATAGAAAAAAACAACAAATTAAATTTTTTAGGTTTAGAGATTCAAAAAATATGTAATGGAAACCTAAGAACAAATTGGTACGAAAAACCATCTTGGTCTGGTAGTTACTTAAATTTTGAATCCCATCATATGTTTAGCCAAAAGATCGCTTTGATAAAAGGTTTAGTCGATAGATGCATTAAACTAAGTGACATAAAATACAAAAAAGAAAATTTAGACAAAATAAAATCAACCTAACTATTAAACAATTATCATTTACCATTAATAGATAATGTCATAGAAGAACGTATCCACGAAATATATAATATTTCCATTCTAGAAAAAAAGAATACGTTAAAAAATTATAATAAGACAGATCTGAAAGTTACACTACCATACATCTAAGGTCTTTCGGAAAGATTGGGATCTTTAAAAAATGTAATATTAACGTATATTTCAAACATGACCACACTTTAGAAAAATTATTACCTAATAAAAAGGATTTTGATAAAATAGAAAATTTGTCTAAGTTTATTCAATTAAATGCACTGGTTGTAAAACTCTATATAGGTGAAACTGGAAGAAGTTCAAAAAAACAGAATCTATGAGCATAAAAGAGATTGCAGAATTGGCAATTTAAATACAGGTTTGTGACGACACTTATGGAAATTTAATCATTTTTTTTATTTTGATAATATACAAATTTTGGCCAGGGAAAACAATACTTTTGAAAGACGAATCGTTGAATCAATTTATATCAATAAATATGTATATCAAAATTTCCATAAATTTAAAAACCGAAATAATGAATATAAATCAAATTTACCAACGCATTATAAAATAAAGTTCTCATTTCAATTTTTATATAGATTCGAATAATATTTTATACTCAAGCTTTGGTGCGCCTTTTCATCAGAGGTTTTTTAAAATTTCTCCTTGTCAGCTCTACAATTATTTTTTTTTCATGTCAGTTTATCGTGTATCGTCCGTCTGTAAACATCATACCAGTTATAATGTGAAACTTTTATAAATTATTGGAGCCTCTACAAAATCTGTGAGGCTTCAATTAGAAAAATTATTACTTTTACTATTTTTTAAAAAAAGAAAGTTTTTTCATAAATACTTCAATGTGTTTCAACTCAAGTATGACAATAACTATTTCATTTTTATTTTTGTAAAACTCGTATTTTAATGAAGACATAAAGATTCCTTCCTTTTTTAACGAATAGATTTGTTTTATCGAATCTTGAAAAAGACCCGCAGTGTTGGTCGAAACGTTGAGGATTTCTTCTTTTTTTAAAGATAAATATGTTTTTTTTATATTTTTTGAAATTTCATTTTTACTTCATATTGACCATAAGACCGAATATATTAGCAGTTACTTGCTGACATATTTAGTGGAATTTTAACTTTTTTTAAAAATTAGTATTTTTTTAAATCTTGCAAAATATTGATTTTTGAAAAAAATGTTGGCAACAAAAGTTGTAGATCTCGTCGAAGCCGTATTTTTTATTCCCATACTTTTTTTCTAAAATTAATATTTTCCAAGAAAAATGACAAAAATGAATTTGCAGATTTTTTGTTGAAAAAGGGGGCGTTGCAAAAGGGGTTAGCAGGAGTGGTGGGAATATGTTTGGGCCATTTAAAATGCCCAATATGGGGACGCATGGTTTTTTTTTTGGCCGTTGGAAAAGGGAGTCGGCGTGAGTGGATGTAAAGTACACCCTCTCCACTCATTCACGCCGAACCCCTTTTCCAACGGCCTACCCCTTTTCCAACGCCCCCGAAATAATTTTAAATCTCGAAAAATATTTATTTTGGAAAAAAAATTTTATGCACAAAAGGTGTAGATCTTGTCGAAACACGTATTTTTTATTTTTATACTTTTTTTCTAACATTTATATTTTTCAAGAAAAATTAAAAAATAAATTTGCAGATTTTTTGTTGAAAAAGGGGGCGTTGGAAAAGGTGTCCGCCGTTGGAAAAGGGGTTCGGCGTGAGTGAGTGGAGAGGGTGTGCTTTACAACCAATCACGCCGACGCCCTTTTCCAACTGCAAAAAAAAACACCTGTCCCCATATTGGGCATTTTGAATTGCCCAAACCCCCTCCCAACACTCCTGCCGACCCCTTTTCCAACGCCCCCTTTTCCAACAAAAAATCTGAAAATTCATTTTTGTCATTTTTCTCTGAAAATATTAATTTTAGAAAAAAGTATGAATATAAAAAATATGTGTTTCGACGAGATCTACAACTTTCTACCACTGCTCCACCTGCTATTCTGTTACCAACCGTATTTTTTTGAGCAACTCTCAGATATACTTCTGAAAATGTCACCCAAGAATATTGACTTGATACTTGGCCTAGGGGTTCATTTCAGACCCTAGTTGGATGCACTGAAAGGAATTTTGGCGCAGATCAATACAAATTTGATTATTAACAATCTTAATTTTTTTTCAATTAGTTTTTTTTTTAATCTCGAAAAATATTGATTTTGGAAAAAAATGTTGGCCACAAAAGTTGTAGATCTCGTCGAAGCACGTAGTTTTTAGCCTCATACTTTTTTTCTAAAATTAATATTTTTCAAGAAAAATTACAAAAATAAATTTGCAGATTTTTTGTTGAAAAAGGGGGCGTTGAAGAAGGTGTCGGCTGTTGGAAAAGGGGTTCGGCGTTAATGAGTGGAGAGGGTGTGGTTTACATGCACTCACGCCGACCCCCTTTTCCAACGGCCAAAAAAAACCACACGTCCCCATATTGGGCATTTAAATGGCCCACACCCCCTCCCACCACTCATGCCGACCCCTTTTTCAACGCCCCCTTTTCCAGCAAAAAATCTGAAAATTCATTTTTGTCATTTTTCTCAGAAAATATAAATTTTAGAAAAAACTATGAATATAAAAAATGTGTGTTTCGACGAGATCTACAACTTCTATGAACAACATTTTTTTATCAAATCAATATTCTTCAATATTATTTAAGAAAGGAGTTGTATCGACCCTCAGTTAAAATAATATTTGGATGTTGATGGGAAATTGGCTTTATGGTCACAACAAAATATAGAAATCAATTTATCATTAAGTCAGACGTTTCGGCCTCGATTATAGGCCCTCATCAGTAATTTATTTCTGGAATATGGTACAAAAAAATGTTGAAGATTCGTGGAAGGATATAATTTCATAGTAAAAAAACTTTTTATAGCCAAAATTAATTTTTCGGAGATGTAAATAAAGACAACAAAATCATTCGCCTTGATAAAAGAATTAATTGTTATAGAGATGTAAGTAAAGAAATTTTTTTTTTCCCCCTGTACTTTTTTTGTTTACATTTTTTAGAAACCGCCATACCTTGAAGAATAGGCAAAACTGACTGCAGTATGCAAGTTTAGGAGGATGTATCTGGTTGTGAGGGAGAAATTAGAGGAAAAAAAAGTGGTGGGAATGTTTTACGCATTTTCTTGAAAATAAAAATTTTCCTGTATACAAGCAATAATTTAAAAAAATAAGTTTTTTCAATACAATTCACTCTTCACTCCTAACACAGGTGCACAACCATATTGCATCTCTATACTCACAAATCAGCCTTTCGGCCCTTTAAAAATCTCATGTTACATTTTACGATGCTCTTTGACAAGTCACTTGTACCTATTCCAGATTTTCTTCAAATTTCTTCTCTTAAGTCACCATGACTTCTTTTTAACAAAATGCGTAAGACATTCCCACCTCTTTTTTTCCCCTCTAATTTCTCCCTCAAAACAAGATAAACCCTCCTAAACTTCCATACTTTAGTCAGTTTTGCTTATCTCTCAAGGCATGGCGGTTTCTAAAAAACGTAAACGAAAAAAGTACAGTTTTTCGAAAGTGTTCGGTGATCTAATTCATTTTGTTAAAGTGTCGAATGATCTCATTCACTAATTTCAACCTCCTTCTTATGAATGTATGAGATGAGTTTCTCCTCCTATTGATGAGAACGACAAATTGTGATAACTTGTGCAAAATTTTGTTAAATTTGTGATATTCATATGATTTAACCGCGTCAAAATAACTTTAGGTTTCGAATTATAAAAAGGAAAAAAAAAAGAAAATTTTCTCTCCACTTACATCTCTATAACAATTAATTATTTGATCAACGCAAATAATTTTGTTGTCTTCAGTTACATCTCCAAAAAATTAATTTTTGTTATACAAAATTTTGTTACTATAAAATGATATCCTTCCAAGAATCAACAAAAAATTGTTTGTAACATATTGCAGAAATTGCAGAAAGGTCTGACTCAATGATAAATTGGTTTCTATATTTTTTTGTGAACCTAAAGCCAATTTCACCATCAACATCCAAATAATATTTTTCAATATTTTGAAAAAAAAAACTTATTAAAAAAAATTCAAAATGATTAATATCTTAATTTATATTGACCTGCACAAAAAATCCGTTTGGTGCGGTCAACTAGGGTCTGACAGGAACCCGTAGGCCAAGTATCAAGTCGATATTCTTGGGTGACCTTTTCGGAAGTATACCCCAACCTTAAATTGGTAACGTAGCTATGGACGGCCCACAGTGGACCTTTTTTGAAATTCTGTCTCAAAATCGTAGAACTTTGGATTGGAATGACCTAGAGGGATTTTTTTTTAAATTAAAGAAAAAACATTTCCGAATATAGAAAAATTATAGAGAAAGTCAAAAAAACAATTGTGACCTTGAAAATCTGTGTTAAAGATGGAATTTTTGGCAAAAAAATCGTTTATTGAATAACAAAAACGCTTAGATTTTACATTTTATGTACTATACATGTTTTTATATATATATTTTTGCATGCGCAATCCGAATCTGACATGTAAATCGTTGTAAGACAAAATCCAAAATGGCGGAGCCAATATGGCAGACTCAAATTGTAAAACGAAACCGATTCAACTAAAATTTGCTACAAGGTGGTTTTTCAGGTCGCTGATTACAAATCCAAAGTCAAAATTTAGAAATTCAAAATGGCGGACCAACATTGTAGAAGATAACCGGTTTGACTAAAGAATGCTACTCGGGGTTTTTTCGGGTCGCTGATTTTAAATCCAGGGTCAAAATTTAAAAATTCAAAATGACGGATCCAATATGGCGGACCAAAATTGTAAAAGGTAACCGATTTCACTAAAATTTCCTACAAGGGGGTTTTTCGGGTCGCTGATTTCAAATCCGGGGTCAAAATTCAAAAATTCAAAATAGTGGACCAAAATTGTGCAAAAAACAGATTTGACTAAAAATTGTCATTTTTGGGTCGCTGAAAAATTAAAAAGTTGAAAATAGAGGATCGAAATTCTCCAACCCACTTTTGCAGTATTTTTCCTAGAAATCGCGCAACTTTGGTCCGCTTTTTTAAATTCTGGAATTTTGACTTTTAATTTCGAATCAGCCACCTGCAAACCCTCCGATAGGCTGTTTTAAGTCAAATACATTTTTTTCTATAATTTTGGTTTGCCACATTGGATCCGCCATTTCTAATTTTTCAATTTTGAACCCGGATTTGAAATCAGCGACCCGAAAAACCCCCTTGTAACAAATTTTAGTCAAATCGGTTTCGTTTAACAATTTTGGTCCGCCATATTGGATCTTCCATTTTGAATTTTGGAACCTTGACCTTGGATTTGGAATCAGCGACCCGAAAAACCCTCTTGTAACAAATTTTGGTCAAATCGATTTCCTTTTACAATTTTGGTCCGCCATGTTGGCTCCGCCATTTTGGATTTTGTCTTACAGCGATTTACATGTCAAATTCGGATTCGGCATGCAAAAATATATATAAAAACATGTTTAGCACATAAAATGTAAAATCTAAGCATTTTTGATATTCAATAAACGACTTTTTTTGCCAAAAATTCCATCTTCAACACAAATTTTCAAGATCACAATTTTTTTCCTTCCTCACAAAGGAAGCTTTGTAATGATAACATTTTCCAAAATTTTTGAAATCATTTAATTAAATCTTCCACAATTTAAAAATGTCTAATACAATGTTCTAAGCAATTGCCCGGATGTGTGTGTGTTTGTGTTTGTGAGTGTGTGTGTGTGTTTGTGAGTGTGTGTGTGTGTGTGTTTGTGAGTGTGTGTGTGTGTGTTTGTGAGTGTGTGTGGATGTTTCGTAGATAAATTGATCAAATTTGTAGGTCTTATTTTCCCGACTAATGTGTTGAAACTAACCGAAGGATTTATAAAAATATTTGTTGCATTTTTTCTGAGCACTTAATAATATTTGAAAAATCGGTTTTTTATAGTAAAACTTTTTTCATTAACATAATTCAAAGTTGATGCAAGAATATAAAAGATTCCTTGGTTCGAGACGAATCGATTGACCTATAATATTAATATATTTTATTAAAGCGTAGGGAAGTTATGGTAATTTATATATTCTGAAAATCGTTTTTTTATAGTAAAGCTTTTTTCATTAACATTATTTAAAGTTGATGCAAGAACAAAAAGATGTGTTGATTGGAGTCGAATCGATTGACCTTTAATATTAATACATTTTATTGAAGAGTAAGGAAGCTATGGTAATGCATAATATTTGAAAATACGGTTTTTTACAGAAAAACTTTCTTCTTCAACATAATTTGAAGTTGATGCAAAAATATAAAAGATCCCTTGGTTCGAAACGAATCGACTGACCTATAATAATAATACATGTTATTGAAGAGTACGGATGCTATGTCAATGCATAATACTTGAAACCACGGTTTTTTATCGTAAAAATTTTTTCTTCAACACAATTCAAAGTTGATCCGAGGATAGAAAAGATGTGTTGATTCGATTCGAATCGATTGACTTTCAATATTAATACATTTTATTGAAGAGTAAGGAAGCTATGGTAATGCATAATATTTGAAAATACGGTTTTTTACAAAAAAACTTCCTTCTTCAACATAATTTGAAGTTGATGCAAAAATATAAAAGATCCCTTGGTTCGAAACGAATCGATTGACCTATAATAATAATACATGTTATTGAAGAGTACGGATGCTATGTTAATGCATAATACTTGAAAATACGGTTTTTCATAGTAAAACTTTTTTCTTCAACATAATTTAAAGTTGATGCAAGAATATAAAAGATTCCTTGGTTCGAAACGAATCGATTGACTGATAATATCAATACTTTATATTGAAGAGTAGCGAAGTTATGGTAATTTATATATTCTGAAAATCGGTTTTTTATAGTAAAACTTTTTTCATCAACATAATTCAAAGTTGATGCAAGAACAGAAAAGATGTGTTGATTCGAGTCAAAGTTCTACGATTTTGAGACAGAATTTCAAAAAATGTCCACTGTGCGGCCCCGAAGTATGAAAATGTAGATTAGCAAAATGATGTTGATATTTGCGAAGATGGACCGATAATGGAAGAGCTGCCTTCAGAAAGTGTGGGATGTAAGCTATTCAAGGATCAGAGAACAGGAGAAAATGGTATATTGCATAAGTGTAACGAATATCCATGCCCATGCCTCACCTCTTCTTCAATGCACCGCACCGTTCATTTCCGTCTTTGGAACGACATGAAACGACGATATGACGTAAACGAAACCGGAGGTGCTGTTAAAAGCTTGGTGACAACATCGATATATGGTAGACCGTGTAAGAAAGGAGATCTTGATATCCCAGAAATTCTAGAGGTCTCACAATATGTATCCTTACGTATATTAATAGACCATGCTTTCTTTTATCTCATTCATATTTTGCCTCTTATAAATGCTACCCATTAGTTCAGGAATTATATAAAAGATCTATTTTTTCTTGAAATACAATTTTGTTATACAAATTTAATTATTTTTTTAACAAAATGATGAACTTGACACAAAAAATGAGGGAAATGTAATCATAGATCCTTTTATAACAAATAATAATACAATGTTGATAATAAAGTCACGACCTTGTAGAAATGTGTCGGAATAGTCTCCAATGACAGGTCAAAATCAATAAAAATTCATCAAAGTAAATTGAAAAATTTGTCGATACGTTTCGGCTGCTATGTCAGCCCTCATCAGTCAAAACATTTAATGCTGATTTAGTGATGGTAAAAATCATCAAAGAAATTCATACAAAAAGAAAATCCACTTAGAAAGTTAAATTAGTAAAGATATCAACCGCTTATAAAATGCTTAAAATAAATCAAAACTTGGAATATGAAAGAAGGACAAAACATTAATGAGTTGTTGACGGATGACAGTGTCAGACTGACTCATTAATGTTTTGTCCTTCTTTCATATTTCAAGTTTAGTTTTATTTTAAGCATTTTATAAGCGGTTAATATCCTTACTACTTTCACTTTTCAAGTGGATTTTCTTTTTGTATGAATTTCTTTGATGATTTTTTACCATCACAAAATCAGCAATAAATGTTTTGACTGATTAGGGTTGACATAGCAGGCGAAACGTATGGACAAATTTTTAAATTTACTTTGATGAATATTTATTCATTTTGACCTGTGATTGGAGAATATTTCGACACAAATAATAATACAATGTTTTTCGAATGTGTGAGCTTTCAATTTTGAATTTTTATTTACATATTATATTCATTATATTTGTAATTTAATTTTTCAGGTTGCAGGTATAATTTTATGATTTGCAATATTTTCCAACAATGAATAAATCAGCTTTTGAAAAACAATGCTCTAAATTTGTTATCACGGAAAAAATGATTTAAGCTGTCTATTGTCACCAGCAGATTACTTCACTCATTCACAAATAAATGTAAAAAAAAAATATATATATATATATATATATATAAAATATAAATTTTCAAAAATATCTGAATAGTGCAGCCATTTATATTGCTTCCGCGAAGACACGATTTTTATAAAAAATCTATTTTGGATGTCTTCAGATTCTCAATTTTCCACCTTCGCTGTCAAGGCAATTTTCTTGGTTCCATGATGCCTTCAAATCAAACCGGTTTTTATAATTTAAATAAAAAATTCTTTAAAACGACTCAAAGATGAATCGATGGCTAGCAGTGTAAACTTGACAAGAATTTATTACAACAGCCTACTTTTAGCACCTGTGGTACCCGATTATTTTTTGTAACAAACGCTGGTAATTTTCGACTTAATCAATAATAAAAACAAATGTTCTGAATATTTTGGAAATTTATGGTAAAATTCCCAAAAAAATTTGTAAATATTTCAAGTCTTTTAATATAAACAGTCATAGTTGAGTTTTTAACCCAAAAAGAGAAATTTTAAACCAAATATGAAAGAATTACATTTTTATTCAAAACCATCAAGTTTCAACTAAGAAAAAACGATTTTTTAACAAAATATTTGAATTTTCAACCAAAGTGATGAATCTTCTTTCGAAAAAATGAATTCTCAACGAAAAATTCTCCACTAAATTTTCATTTGCAATCAAAAACAGTTGAGTTAAATAAAAAAATACGAGTTTTCAACAAATTATTTGAATTTTCAAACAAAACGGACTAATTCTCAAACCGAAAAAAAACTTTAAAAGAAAGAGTTAAAGTTTCAACCAAAAAAGATCTTTCAGTCAATAAAGAAAAAAAATCACACCAAGAATCTTGAATTTTCGGAAATAAATTTTCTAACAAAATAATTGAATTTTAAATCCAAAAAAGACAAGTTTTCTACGAAATAAATGAAATTTCAACTAAAAAAAAATACGTTTTTGAGTGAAAATGTATTAGTTACATTTTCAACTGAAAAATAAATTTTCAACTAAAAAAGCAAATTTTCGACAAGTTAGTTATATTTAAAAAATAGCAAATGAATCTCTAACTAAAATGATCTAGCTTCAAAGAAAAAAAATCTTTTCTGACTAAATAGTTGAATTTTCCATCCAAAAGATGAATTTTCAAACAAAAAAATGTCAACAAGATACAACGTTTTCTAACTAAAAAACAAAAAAGCAAATGTTCAAAATAATAGTTCAATTTTCAACAATAGGAAATAATATTTAACCGAAAATAGAACAGTCAAATTTACGTTTGAAAAAATTTCAAGCAAACAGAATAAGATGTTAATAAAATTGTTAAATTTTCAATCAAACAGGCAAATTTTCAAATAAATAAGTTTAAATTTCCATAAAAAAGATAAATTTATCCACAAAAATGGAATAGTTTAATTTTCCGTCAAAGAATTGAATTTTTCAACTAAAACGATGTAACTTCAACAAAAAATTAATTTTTAAGCGATTAATTGCATTTTCAACCGAAAAGAATAATTCTATACCAAAGAAGACCCATTTTCAACAAAAGACATGCATTTTCAATTGAGAAAGATAAATTTTTGATCAAAAATAGAATACATAAATTTTGAGTTGAAAAAAAAATATTTTAACAAAAAAACAACAAATTTTTAATTGAATAGTTGAATTTATAACAAAACAAATAAATTTTTATCCCAAAAGATAAGGATTCAACTAATAAGACTAGATTTTTACCAAAAAAGACCAAATTTTAATCAGAATGTTTGAATTTTCACCTAAAACAGATTTTCAGTAAAAAAAATAATTTAAAATAAAAAAAAAACTAATTTTCAATCAAAGAAATAAATTTTCAACCTAAAAGAATAATTTCATACCGATAAATATTAACTTCTAAAAAAAGGAATGAATTTTGCAAACAAATCTTTGAATTTTTTTATTAATATTCAAATTTTGAATAAAATAAATGTATTTTCAACCAAAGAGAAAAAATTTGCATCCGCAAGAATTATTGTTCACTAATAAATGATAGTTTATAACATAATACATACATTTTGAAACAAATATTCGAATTTTTAAAGGAATTTTCAAACTAATAGTTAATTTGTCAACCAAGGAAATAAATTTTCAACTGAAAATGTAAATTTTTAACCAATAATATTAATTTTCTATATATAAAGATTCATTTCTTACAAAATATATGAATTTTCAAATAATCATTTAGATTTTTGAAGGAATTTTCAAAGTGATAGTTAAATTTTCAACCGAAGAAATGAATTTTAAGCAAAAATACTGAATTTCTACCTATAGAGATTAATTTTTTACAAAATACGTGATTTTTCATACAAATATTTGAGTTTTAATAATGAATGTGTTTATTTACAATGTGCGATTGAACATTCCTGTATCGTTTGATTAACAAATTATTCTTTCGTAAACTATTTGTGAAAAATTGATGAAAATTTCAGGGGATGGTGAAACATGAATGCAATCAAAAATAACATTCTCCACATCGTGCTATTTGTTATTGTTGCTAATTTATATAATTTTTTAATAAAGAAATCCCGATTTTGCCCTGTTCCAGGAATGCTCAGCATTAATTTTTCAAGAGAATTGCGGTTCGCGATTTTTTAATTTTTGTCACAGAGCAACAATACATAAACAAAGTGACAAAATTGGCCAATTCAGCTTTTTGAATTTTTATTTCCTTAAAAATACAGAAAGAAGCTCTCCATTAGCTGGAATTATTGCATTTGCACTTATGGAATATAAATAATTTCAATAATATTCAACTTAATCATCACAAACAATTTAAAAAAAAAATGCTTACTAGTGTTCTTTTCTCATAGAAAAAATTGTTTGTTTCACGCTAGTTGCTTAGATTTTTTATAAAAATTATAATTTATAACGAAAAATCAGCATAAGTTAACATTTACTGTTTTTATGAAAATTTTGATAAACAAAATCTCAATAAATGAATTTTCTGATAACTAGATTGATCTGCATAAAACACTAATAGTAAAGATTGTTAATAACAATTTAATTGAACAAATGTCCCAGTGGACCGTTTCTTCGTCGAAGAAATATATTTTTTCTTCAATTATTTTTGGAATTATATTTCTTGCGATGATTAACCAACGAAATTGTTCAAAAAATAACATATGTCATAGTTATAAGTATTTTTTTTAACAAAATCTATGATTTATCATTTTCACCGACAAAAGAGATTTTTTTCACTGAAATTATCGAACAATAAACTGAAACTGATCCAAAATCTAGATAGGAGATACAAAATAACAATTTGCGTGATTGCTAATAAAAATTCTATTAGAAAATGTCACTATTATTAATAATTAATAATCAAAAGAAAAATTATCAAGTCAGTAAATTACAATTTTCATAACGTTTAATTGAAACTTTTCTATATGCTTTATGGAAAAAAACTCTTGCCAAAAAAATTTTATAATTTATTAAATTTAGAAGAATCATAGAGTAAATGTTAGCTTATGCTAATTTTTCGTTATAAATTGTGACTCTTATAAAAAATCTTAGCAGCTTGTGTAAAACAAACAATTTATTCTATGAGAAAAAAACACTAGTAAGAATTTGTTTATGAAAATTATTTATGATGATAGAGTTAAATATTGTGAGAATTATTTCTCTTTTCTATGAGTGCAGATGCAATAATTCCAGCTGATGGTCAGTTTCTTTCTGCCTTTTTTCTTGAGATAAAAATTCAAAAAGCTGAAATTGCCAATTTTTCACTTTATTTGTTTATATATTGTTGCTCTGTGACAGAAATTAAAAAATCGCGAACATTTCTTTCAAAAATTTAATGCGGCGCTAAATAATATTATTTATCATTAACCCTAAGAGCGAGCACAAAAAAGTTGGAACGATTTCTGAATCTTAAGCATTCAAACTTTCCAGTACTTGCAAAAATTCTCAAATTCCGTGTGTAAAACAGGGCAAAATCAGCATTTGTTTATTAAAAAATTATATAAATTAGCAACAATAACAAGTAGCACGATGTTGAGAATGTTATCGTTAATGGCATTTATTTTTCACCATCCCCTAAAATTGTCATCAATTTTTCAGAAATAGTTTACGAATTTGTTAATCAAACAATGCAGAAATGTTCAAACTCACATTGTAAATGAACAAAAGCATTTTGCTCAAAAAATTGCATAACGTAACTTAATACTATCGAGTAGACTATTTTCCAATACTTAGTTTTAATTTTCCTTTCAACGTCAAAAATCGTAGGCTCACTTGGGAAATTTTTGTTCAATACCTTCTCATTATAAGGATATAAAAAAAATGCGTTGACCCTAATAAAATCCCGGAAATTATTATATGGATTCAATTTTTCAACTCAGGTATGAAAACTCTCGTCGCAAATGTACCTTGCTCGAGGTCGACCTCCACAAATCGTTTTCCGTTGAATCGTGGAAGATAACTATCATTTGTTTTCCCGCCCATAACTTTTGAATAACAAAACGCCAACCGCTTGCGGTTGCCGATATAACCGGAAACGGATAGTATAAACGAATAGTAGTTCTTCCGTTCGTACGAACTCTCATCACTCTGTGTTCAATTTTCAGCCGGAAGGACACATTGAATCGGCTATCAAATCCCCTTTTTATGCAAAAAGCTGTGGCCCTAATACACTCCACATGAACGTGTATTATATTAATGGTTACATATACATGAGGTGTCTGGAATTTTCGAATCTGTCGGTAGCAGAGTTATTCGTAATGAAGGGCGATTCAGCATAAACTGCGCCTCAATTTGCCAGCCTGTCGAGTGGAAAATGGGTTTCAAGTTTTTTTTTTTCACGCAACGAGAGAATAATCCACCTTGTTCACAATTTCATCAATGTGGTCAGCATTTCTCAATTAAGTTCAGGATGGACACCGAAATCTTGACAAAAAAAAATCCCTGTCATTTCCAGGCTTTCAATCATTTTTCCTGTTCATATAAATTTAAATGCTCATTTTTAGATGAATATCTGGTATCTATTGTTTTTTTCAATGATAAATAAAACGAAAAGGCACTGACTAATACTACGGAATTTCCCGTAAAAATAACCGCTTGGGATAGAAAACAAACACGCGCAATGCTTGTAGAAATTTTTTTGTTTCACGTAATTTTTAAATTCAAATATAAAATTAATGTTGATAAAAACTTTTTCCATCTCATTTTTTGGAATGATACGGAAATAATCGGTTAGGAGTTTCTTGAAAAATTTGATTTTTTTATTTGACTACTAAGAAATGAAGAAATTTTCATAAGATTATATGGCAAATATATGTTAGCATTCTTTAAACAGAGATTTTATTATTGAATATGGTTGTCTCTCATCCAAAAAATGTTTTGAGATCAAAATTAAAATAATAGGATGGGTATTTTTTGAAAATTCGTTTAAATTCTTTCAAATCGATTTTATTATCAAATGTTCTTTCTCATCGAACAAACATTCTAAGACGAAAATTAAATTAATCGGACGGTCTCTATGTTTGACTAAGTATGAACAGATTTGATTAAAAATAAATATAAACAAAAAATAGTTTGTTTACGGGAGTTACAAAAAGTCTATTATTCAAACTGTTATGCCCATCGTTATGTTTTCATGTTCATCTTAAAATTTTCTCATACTGGCAGAAAACTACATTCAATACAAAAATATATTTAAAGAATGTTAACCAATATTTACTGTATAATCTGATGAACTTCTTCATTTCTTTTTAATTAAATACAAAAATTTACTTTTTTCAAAAAGGGCTTGACCGATTTTTTTTATTCACATCTCAAAATGTTTGCGGGATGCTGTATTAATACAAACAATAAAAAAATCCCATTTTTCAATCACTTTCTTTTAAACTTGGTTCAGTCGCCCTCTGCAACATAAACTTCAGTTGTTCAAAATGCTAAGTTGGATTTTTGAAGACAAATTATTTTAATTTTGAATAACCGATTTGCTGTGAAAGACGCTATGATACCTCACTAACTTCCAAATTTTTCAAATATTTTTTGATATTCAATGATTTTTTTATTACTAATAGCAAAATTAGACATGAAAATGATCATAACATAACTGAATATTGTATAGGAATGTAAATCTTCATTTAAACATAGTATTTTTTTGTTCAAAATGATGGTGCAAAATATGAGCATAACCTCAAGTTGTTCCAGAATATTGTAAATCTTTTTCGAAATTTATAGCGAATTTTGGTGAAAATGCGATCATAGCTTAAAATTGTAAAAAAATCTTCTTCAAAATCCAATAGCTTTTTATTGAATGTGCCGATTACTGGTATAAAACGATAACAAAATGAAAAAAAGTGAATTTAATGATTCCGAATGATAAGTTAAAAAATGTTATGATAATGTTGTATAACCAAAAATATTCCAAATTGTAAATCTTCTTTCCTGAAAACGTTAACATAACCTGAAATACTTGAAAAGTTTTAAATCTTTTCTGAAATATAATTTTTAATATTTTATATATTTTTGTTGAAAACAACCGATTTTCGGTGAAAAACGTGAATATAATCCTCAACTCTTCAAAAATTGAAAACCTTGTTCGAACTGTAATGATATATTTTTTAAATACCAATGTTTAGTATAAAACGCTACCATACCGTAAAATTGTTTGAAATTATGAATTTGACTAACAATTATTGTTCAAATAGAATCATTTAAAATATTTTCAAATATTTATTAAATAATTTAAAAGCTCTAATTTAACCGAGCAAAAGTATCCAATTGCACAAATGTCTCTCAATTCTCATAATGTTTTCTATGATTTTCCGTATCAAAGGGGATTATTTGAAAACTTAATTTTAAAAATGGCCAAATTAGGTTATAAAAAAAAATCAAAAATGAAAAGCTAATCAGTTGCAAAACAAAGGAAAAATATATGGAAGATAGAACATTTATTTATACTCATAGAAAATCAGAACCAATCATTTTTATAAGAAAGGCTACATGTTTAAATAATGTTAAATAGTCCTTTAATGATTTTTCCCAATGAAGAATTTTTTTTTTTAATTTGGTATGCTTAGGTTTTTGAAAATCTATTTATGGTGATATCAAAAAGTCTGACGAAACATAAAATTTGACGACCATAGTTAGCCAAAGATATGGATTCGAAACTTTTGTAATTAATTAAGCGTCATATCAAGAAACCAAAATCACCTTTGGATTTGTTTCCTAAATATCTAGATGCGCCTTTTTTGGTTTTTCAACCATTTTTTAAATAATTAAATTAAAAACCAATGTAATTCTTTAAAAAATGGGTAAGAAAGACGCACCTAGATATTCGGAGACGAATACAAAAAGATGCGTAGTTTGTTCATAATTAATTACAAAAAATTCGAATGCATTTATAAAGCCACGCAAATGTACGCCAATTGACAAATGATTTCCTTGTATGAAAAATGATTGACGAAAAAATACAATAAATACAAAGAGATATTTTGTAGACAAATTGAATAGTGTTTTTGGCTGTGTGATTGAGAGCTTAATTTGCTTATAACAATTGCGGAATATTGAAAAATAATGTAACTGTTTAAAAAGTTGTGTTAAAAAACAAAAGAGGTGCCTTTAAATATTTATGAGACGAATCCAAAGGTGTTTTTTCTTTATCTGACGCTTAGTTTATCTTTAATTACTCCTGAAAGTTTCAAATCCATATATGTGGCAAACTTCGGGATCATAAAATATATTATATTTTTTCTTTTAAAAATTTCTGGTGCCGAAAATGAGAAGTAGAAAGATTAAATGCAGAACAAAAGTAAATCTTGAAAGAAAAAAATTGTTTCAGATAGAATTGCCATTTTATCAAATTTATCAAATTTTTTTTCGCAAAAACTTACGTCCGTAACAACTTGGTTATCGTGTTGTGAACTTGGGACAGTAATTAAAAGGCCCTACGGAACGTTTGTATTACATGGCGTTGAATTTTTATTTGGATCAGAAATACCACTTCCAAAGTACTTTTTAATGCTGAACACGAATCTGGCTTTCGTCTGTTACTAGCAGGTATAGTTTAATAGACACTTGCAAATAAAATTCTTAATAAAAAATTGTTTAATAATTTTTTTTGAGGGTGAAAAATGTCCGTTTCTGAAATATCTTAAGAAATGTGCACCCTTCTGTTCAATTTCCGAAAACTTGTACCTAATACTGTTCTTGACATCAGAAGTATAATTGTGAAACATAAGAAGATCACTCCCAGTGGCATTTGTTTCTCAATTTCACACTGTTGTGGAACATAGAACGACCAATCACATGGTTACTTGTTTCTGAATTTCATACAGTTGTGAAACATATGACGATCAATCACATTGTTACTTGTTTATGAATTGCATGCAGTCGTGTAACATAAGATGATCCATCATTACTTGTTTCTGAAGTTGACACAGTTCTGAAGTTCAAACAGTTATTATATTTAGGACGATCAATCACATTG
>CAKNYM010050273.1:19362-31813 GCA_932195095.1 Andricus curvator
GACACAGTTATTAAAATTAAGACGATCAATCACATTGTTACTTGTTTATGAATTTCATACAGTCTTGAAACATTGGCATTTATTTCTTAATCAAATTAGAAACAAAGGTTTGATCATTTCATGATTTAGAACTGTATGAAATTCATGAACAAGTAATAATGTGATTGATCGTCTTATATTTTAAAACTGCATGAAATTTAGAAACAAATTACATTGTGATCGACCACCTTACGTTCAAGAACTGTATGAAATTTGTAGACAAATAACAATGTGATTGATCGTCTTATGTTTCACAACCGTATAAAATTCCGGAACGAATGAAATGTGAGTTTTTGAATAATTTGAGGAAAGAGGAAATTTGTAAAAATAGAGGAAACGCACAGAAATAGGAAAATCTCTATCACTTTTTCAAAGAGCATTCTAGTGAATATTCATTAAAATGAATTAATTATTGTTCGTTCATCCTTCAGATTGATAGGTAATATATTTAATAGAAGATCCTGGTGAATGGTTTCCACTTAAGGGACGCTGTAGGAGGTTGTCATCAAATTTTAATGAAACCGAACCAGTACCACTGGCCGGCTGCCTTTGATCAATTGTAACAGAAATTCAAAGTGCATGAGTAGAATAGCTACGCATATTGATCTATAGTATATTGAAGACTACCTCTATATTCAATCATAGGGAAATTAAATTGGAAATTAAAAATTACTTAATAATGAAAAATAACATTCTTTCATTATTTTGGTTCATTCATAGGAATCGATTAATAATAATATTGTTAAATTTAAAAATAAAATGCAATTATTTCTAATTACTCTTTCTAGATGAAATTTTTTTTGAGAAGAAGTTACAATTTCAACTGTTATTTGAAACATGATTTTTCAAAATACATCTCTCTTAATATTTATGATTCTCTTTTCAGAATTTGAATTTATACATTGAATGGTGCACAACTATGAGAATAATTAAATTTGACATCTGGGAACAAGAAAAAATTAATAACAATCTTTGAATTAATGAATTCTTCTATTCATTCATTATTATACGTCAATTGCAATTGGCTGTTGGTTTATGAAAAAAAATTGTCGTTGGGACACATATTTGCACATATTTAATATTTATTTAGGGGAAAAGCAAGCAATAAAGTTCAAAAATAAATTTCATTTTTTTTCGAATTTAGTTATATTTTTATTAGTTATTAGTTAAAAAAATTTCTGTTATCCCCACTGTTTCGATAGGGTTCTTCGTACCCTCTCTATTGAACATAAGCATTTTCTATTGATATTAATAGTTACAAATCGTTGAAGGAGATAATATCTTTAAAAAATCTACTTGACGCTTATTTTTATGAATAAATAATAACATGTTTTTTTTTTAATTTCACGGTATTGAAAAGTAAAGATCTAATCTTTCTTTTCAGACGAGAATGAAAGAAAACCCATGTTTATTATTACTGGAAAGGTTATAAAAAAGCCTATCAAAACTGTGGTATAAAAAATTTTTTTATAGGCAATAACAGAGTTATAAATCACCAATATAGATGGTACATGAAAAAAATGTTTGTATTCGGGAAGGGATAAACAATTTTTTTATAAGCTGCCCTGAAGTAATGATATTGTGGATGTGACTGCTAATAAGCTAATAAAAATAATTAGTATTATGAAATGATTTTTTATTTGTAAAACAGCAATACACTTTCTTTATTTCACATTTCTTATTATTTAAATGTTTTGAAGCTGATTTTTAAGTTATTCATTTTTTACTTCAAATTGAAGTCATTGAATTTTGAAAAACGTAATTCACTATTTAAGAATTAGTTATTTTCAACGATATAGTTTCGAGACACTAATTTGAAAACGATTTAATTTTAACACGAAGTTTGATAGTCTTTAATTTTTGAAGCTTCAAGTGTGCATTTTTTAAGTTACCAATCAGAAACCATATAGTTTTCAACACTTCTAGAATAATTAAACTTCAAAGGTTCTGAATATTTAAAAATCTTCAAATTTTAAATGGTGAAAAAGACACTCATTTTTCTTGACAGAAATCACATTTTTCAGTAGATATCATTTGATAGTACTTGATATATTACTTATCATTTATATGTTTGTCATCTTACGAATTTCTATAATTGAAATTTAAAAATACAGTTTTTAATGCAAAATTCTAATACTAATAAAATAGAATATTTATTTGCTATTTCGAATTTCAAAATGTTGCAGTTCCAAATTAAAATATTTCAAATATCAGGGCAATTCAATTATTACACTTTTGAAAATTGAAGAACAATATGGTCTGCTTTTTTAGATTCTTTGAAATCATAAAATATCAAATTGAAAGGCACATTTTAGAAGAAGGTATTAAAAATTGAGTTATTATATTCTCATCAATGAGAATATAATAGCATTTACAAAATTTTGAAAATCAACCTAACATGAAAATTGCAAGCCATATAATGCTTTTTAAAAACCTTACAAGATTATCATAACAACTTTTTTAATTTCCTTGAAGAATCAAAAATTAAAATTTTTATCCCACAAAAAAAAATGAAAAATCAAAAAATCCATTTTGCGATCAAACTATGCAAGATGTGAGAAAAGATGAACAGACAAACATTGTGCTTGCAACAAATATGTAATTTGTTATTATTCAATTTTTGATAGGATGCATAGTTTTTTTTTTGTAGAAAACAATATTAAAAATAAGTGAATTAAATTTTTTGATAAACGACACAAGCTAGTAAAAATGCCAAGAGCTTCAATTTGAAACACTGCCGAGGAAAATTGGGGCTAAAAGAAAAGCTTTCAGCATACGGGTCTAAACAACCAAATTACCAAATTTCCTTATTTTCTTTAGTTTTTAATCACGAATGTGAAAAAAGAAAGATGTCACATAGCAGATTTCATTCTTTGTCGCAATCTTACACGCCAAGAGCTTTATTTGAAGCCACCCTTGAGGAGAATCGTGCTCAAAAAAAATCTTCTGGCATAGGTATCTGTAAAACCAAATTTTCCCAGTTTTCTTATTTTTCTCATCTTTTAGCCACTAATATAAAACAGAAGAATATAAGATAGAAAATTGTATTCTGCATAGAATTTCTTCATGCCGAGGAAAATCAAACCAAAAGAAAAGCTTCTAGCTTAGGGATCAACGAAGCCAAATTTCTTCGTTTTTCTTAGTTTGTAACAAATAATTACAAAATAACTATGTATGATAGTTAGGTAAATGAAAATAT
Organism: Andricus curvator; assembly: GCA_932195095.1. NCBI lineage: Eukaryota > Metazoa > Arthropoda > Insecta > Hymenoptera > Cynipidae > Andricus > Andricus curvator. The sequence continues at coordinate 22,601 of CAKNYM010050273.1, forward strand.
TTTTCCTCAGGTATACAATGACTGTATACAATCGACCGTCGCTATAATGGTTTCCGGCGCGGCATGGCCTACTAAACCCTGTAGAATAATCTATGTCATAGTGTTGTATATCCCTTCCTCCATAAACCTAGATAATTTTAACTTTATTTTTCAAATGCTTAGAAACATCTATGAACTATATGAAACAGATTTAATAATCGCTGGGGATTTTAACACTCAATACTTTCTCCTACACCCAAAGCAGTTGATGTTTGATATAGAAAATCTAACGAAATTAAAATTCTTATGAAATCTTTGAGTGTGAACCAAATAATAAACATCAGAAAACAACAATGTTTAGACCTTATACTCACAAACTTATCTTAACTAATCGAAAACATCAACTGCACAATGGTAAATGAGGACAGCTATCATCCTGCGTTATCAGGCGTTAAATATATATCAATAAGATCAATTTCTCCAATAAAATTCGCTCTATACGTTACTCCAAGGTATAATTTTGAAAAATGGGGACTTCTCACAATTATATGTACAGCTAGGTAACATCGATTGGGAGCCATTGTTTAAGTTATAGATCCCGATTAAACGTGCTATTAGTTTTGCGATAAAATCTATAAGGAACTTGATGATTTAATTCCCAAATTGGTAACAATTTTCACTTTTTCAAAATTTCCTGACTGCTGTTCTAAAGGAATAATTGTATGCATAAAAACTAGAGAAAAAATAAAGTGAAAATTGTATAAAACTAAAGATGGAGTAGCGGAGTATTGTTTCTTACAACTTGGAATAAAAGTTAAAGAACTTCTTTCTAGAGATAAGAAAGGAAACTTTGCTAAAAATGAACGAAAACTAAGAAATGATCCATCTTAACTTTGAAATGTTATGTCTAAACTTGAAGGGAAAACAAGAATCCCAGGTATTCTTCATTATGAAAACAGAGATCATGTACCCTGAGAAGTGTGTAAATTATTTCGCAGATTTCTTCAGTAGTGTATATAGCAATAAGGGAAAAACGCATCACATTAAAAATGAACACATTATCGCTAAGCAAATGTTTTTCAAATTTGAAATAACTTTAAAAAAGAACTATGAGCTGGTATCAACCAGATGCCTTGCTTTTTAATCAGAAAATTCGCACCTGCATTCTCGAAACCTCTAACTCTAATATGCAACTTCTATTTAAGAAAAACTGAATTTCCAAAACTATTGAAAACAGAAAGAGTTTGTCCGATCTATAAAAACGGCTTAAAATCTCACGCAATAACCTATGGTCAATATTGTTTTTGTGTAAATTTAGAAGGTTTTTGAGAAATCTTAAGCCCAAAAGTTATCTAAAAATTTAGAACCGCTACTTTGCTCAGAGCAATATGGCTTTGTACAAAAAGGTTTACAATAACTAATCTAGCTTTTTTCACTCAGTATGTTGCTGAGGTACTAGCCGAGCACAATAAGGTTGATGCTATATATAGAGATTTCTCAAAAGCCTTCGACAAGCTCAGTCATAATGTGCTGGTAAGAAAACTAAACTTTCAACACATTCCAGATAAACTTATCACTACCATCAAATCTTTCTTGAGAAATAGCAAAAATGTAATACAGTACGCAGGCTACACATCAAAGCCATCCACACCAATCTCAGGGATACCGCTGGGTTCAAATTTAGGGCTAACCATCTACGTAATTTACGTTACGGATATAGTAACAGGTGAAATAACATTAATTTTAAATTTGAATGATTTCAGCCAATGGTATTGAGACAACGAGCTTCCTATTGACACTAAAAATGTAAACTCATAACTTTCTTACGTTCAGAGGATAATATAGAGTTTGAATATAAATTAGGAATTAAAAAGATGATAAGAGGAGTCACTATGAATGACTTAGGTATTATATTTAGCTCAGATATAAAATACGATTCATATCTTAACGCAACAAGTCATTCGACATCTAAAACGTTAGTTTCCATAACCAGATTTTTTAGAATTCTCAAGAATAACAATACCATGATCACTCTGTTCATCTCTGTAGTCAGACCCACATTAGAATACGGTTCGATCATATGGGAACCACGCCAAAGGATCACCTAAATCTACTTGAGAAAATCCCAAAAAGGTATCTCAAACCTGTGTTTTTCAAAAAAGAAGGGTACTACTCACCAATAGGCATCTCCCAGCTAACACAGTTACTAGTCTGAGTAGTCACATGGTTGTAACAACATTCAGAAAACCAGTCACTAGTGACTTCCCAGATGGTCACCCAGTGACAATATATTTCCCACTCACAGCAATAACATGTTACAAACGAAGCATGTAACATTATCCCGCCATTGTAATCACATGCTTGTAACAAAGTGATGTTTGGAAACGCAACGTGCAATGATAGCTGAACCTCAAAATATACAGCGTTTCGGAATTTTAAGTATGAATACTCTTGCAAAAATGTTGGAAAGGGACATAATTAAATAATAAATAATTTCCAGGAAAGTGAAATAATATGTAAACATATCTTTTATAAAAGAAATACCAAGATTTATCAGCTGAACCCTTAAGAAAAAGAAATTACATTGGAGAGGTTAGAACCAAAATGTGTATTTTTAAATAAAAATTAAATATTAAATTTCAAATAATTAAGTAAAATATTTGTATTCTAATGAATTCTTTCTGTACAAAAAAACTGTAATTATTACCACGTGCAATCATAGATTAACCTTAAAACATACAGCGTTTCGAAATAAAAATTATTAATACTGTTTTGCAAAATCGTTAGAATGGGACATAATTGAATGATTAATAATTTCAAGGAAAGTGATGTAATATTATAGACTTCCAAATTGGTAAAATAACACATGGACACATATTTTATAATCGAAATAGCGAGATTTTTCAACATAAACTTTAAGGAAAAGAAGCGACATTATAGGTTAGAAATAAAATGTATATGTAAATAAAAATGAACTATTAAATTTCATGTAATTAAATACAATATTTATCTTCTAATAAATTCTTTCTGTACAAAGTAAGTGTAATTATTAATATTATCATGTTGAAAATATAAAGCTGCCTTTAAAAGTCTTCCATAGGTATATACATATATATTCTATACAATACGTATTTTATCCATAACAATATGCAGCAATACGCAGCAATTAGAAGCTTTTTAAGAATTGTGAAAGGTTTAACAACAAAGTTTTCGAGATTCCTAGGGAAATATAAAACGATTTTTTATTTTGAAAAATTAATTTTAAGAAAATATTTCGTAAGATTTCAAAAGATTCCAAAAATTGTCAAAAAAGAATCTGGGTATATTTCTGAATCTTTTGGTATATTTAAGGGAAAATTCGAATCCGTTTAAAAGATATTTAGATGTTTTGAAAAAATTTCCAGAATAATTTAAAATTTGAAAAGATTTCAAAAAATTTAAAACAAAATGTAGATTTTTGAAGATTTTGAAACAAAATGTTGAAGTTTTTTAAAGTATTTTGAAATAAAATGTTCAAGTTTTTTAAGTATTTTAAAAGGTTTTAAGATAATAAAATTTTTTTCTTGATATTTCTCGAAAAATTATTTTTTATTTGGAAAAAATAATTTACAGGGAATATTTAAAAATATTTCCAAGAAAAAACAAATTTTTATGTATGAATAAGAATTAAACAGAAATTCAATCAGTAATTAATATTCATTTGAAACTTCTGAAAATATGATGTACTTAAAATTTAAACTCAAACTTAAAAAGTGTTTAGTTAAAAAAATTTTTATTTGTTCAGGTCTTTAATGTTTCTATCTTAAAACTGCTTTAAATTACATAATTTATAAAATTTACAAATTTATTGATTCATTCTTCAATTTACAGCTTTGAAAACGATAACGTGGATTTATATTTTTTTAACTGAATCTGTATCTTTGAACTGTATAATTTATAAAATTTAAACAAATGTGATTTTGGAGTATAAATGAATTTATTTGAAATTTTGTTCATTAAAAAGTGTTAATAGCTTTCATTTTATACGTTTAAATAATTGAGCGTTTAAATAACAAAAATTAATTTCAATTTTAAAGGCTTATAATTCAAGAGTTTTTAAATTTTATTGACCGTACAAAAGAAAACGGGGAAGTAAATATTATCAGTTTGTTTTTAACTTATATAAATTTAATTTTTCTAAGATTCTTGAGAAAGTACAAAACGATTTTTGAAGATTTCAGATGTATTGAAAAACGAACTAGAAAATTTTTATGACATTTTTTTTTTATTACAGGATTTTACAAAATTTTAGGAAAGAATCGGGTGCGTCCAAAGGTTGTTTAGAACTTTTGAAAGTTTGGAAGAAACGACAAATTATTTTATAAATTTTCAGAAACCTTTTCAAATTTTAAAATATTTTTAATCTCTTCAAAACTTCTAAAATTCCTAATTACATTTTAAACTGACTCAAATTTTTCTTACAATTTGGAAAAATCTTCCCAAATTAAAAAAAATTGCCTTAAAATCTTCCATATTTTTTTCGGAATTTTTAGGAACCTTTTGAAATCTGTTAAAATTTTCTTTAAAATTTAATTTTTAAATTAAAAAATTATTTCAAATGTTTCCAGAAATCTTACGAAAGTTTTTTTGTATAGTTTTGAAGCCTTTCACAATTCTTAAAAAGCTTCTATTTTTTCAAAATCTTCCTAAATCTACATTTTGTTAAAAAATTTTTAAAATCTTTTCAAACTCAAAATTACTTTTAAGTCTGATTAAAACTTGTGTACCTCCTAAATATTTTTTGAAATGATTCGATTCTTTTTAAAACAATTTCAAAATTAAACAAATTGCCTTTAAATATTCCAGATGCTTTTTTTACAATTTTTGAAATTTAAAAAAAATTGTTAAGATCTTTTAATAATATCATCAGGACATAAAGTTTAGGTTAAATTCCGAAGTTCGTCAAACATCTCAATTATTATTTAAGATTCCTATTTCTCATCTTCATCACTATAAATATATGAAGTAAAATTAGTTTTAATTAATAATCATTTGAATAGAAAACATTTTATTTTTGAGGTTAGAAATTGTAATTGAAAAAATTTACCTTAAAGAGCTTTATTTTCTTACTTGAAATTTTGTTTACTTCCTTTAAAAACTTTCCATTGTTTAAATTCTTCTAAATTCATACTTTCAAATTATTAATAATTTTGTTAACTTAGTCGCAATATCAGATACTTCACAACTTTTCTGCTCCATTTTTGCGAAGAGAAATTTGAGAAAGAGAGGAAGAGTATTCTTAACAAGGATAGAAATTAGCAATGACGTATCATCAATTTTTTCCGTAAGGTACTATAGTGTCTATATAAATCTAATAACTATATTAAAAATTGAAAGAGTTGTAAAATTAAATATTATTAACAACCTTATAAATTGTTTTGAAATTTAAAATATCACTATTACTGATTAGTTAAATGTATAAACCTATATTTTAATAAAAAAATTTTTTTAATTGAAAAAATTCATCAATTTAGAATTTTTAAGAAATTCAATTTTTTAAATTAGAGAATCTAAAATCATATTATATATTGGACTATAATTGTTAAGATCTGGAATTATATTCAAACAATTATTGCTGTTTTTCTTTATAAAAAACATTCCTGCTATTAGTCTCTTAAATTGATTAGGTTCATGATGTAAAACTTTAACATTATCCCAATCAATCAAATGTCCTGTTTCAACCTTATGTTTTGCTATGACTTTATGGTTTTTAGGATTTTTTCTAAAATTATCATGATTTTCTTTTATTCTTGTAGCAAGTAATCTACTAGTTTGACCCACATAACATTTTTCACAATTCAAACATTGAATTTTATATACTACATCAGTGAGTTGCAAATTATCTAATAAATCTTTTCCTAATTTTATGAATTTATCAAGTTTAAAGTCAATTCTAAAATTTGCTGTAATATTAAAATCATTAAAAATTCTTTTAATTTCGAAAGATAACTTTCCATCATAAGAAATTGATACTATTGGTTTATAATTTGAATTTGTAACTATATATTATTTTGGTTGGTTAAAGAATCTGTAATTGTTTTAATTTTATTGTTAACATGTGTTTGAACAAATTCTGTTGGGTAATTATTTAAATATGAAGTTTTTAAAATAAATTCAATATTTGAACTGTGAAATGATTTATCTGATAATTTTAATGCTGTATCAATAAGATTTTTTACTATCGAAATTTTATGTTGTATTGGATGGTTTGAAAGATAATTTAAATATCTACCAGAATAAGTATTTTTACAAAACCAATCAGTGATGATATTACCTGAATCAGTTTTTATAACTTTAATATTTAAAAAAGGAATAAAATTAACGTATCTAAAATATGCGTGTAAAGAAAAATTTAAATTTCTTATCACATTTGATTCTAAATCTTGCATAACTAAATCACCTAATCTTGGAGAAATGGAGAACCCATATGTGTTCCAAATATTTGTCTGTAAAAATTGTTATTAAATTTGAATACTGTTTGTTCCATTAAAAATTGTATTCCTTCTTCAAATTCTTCAATAGGTAAATCTGTATAGTTTTTTATATAAATCCATCTACTTAAAATACTATTGATAACTGAATCAATTGGCACATTTGTGAATAATGAAGAAACATCTAAAGAAACCATGATATGATCAGATGGAATTGATTTATTAATTATTTTATTTTTAAATTCAAAAGAATTTTTTACTTGTTATTTTGGTACCATTAATGCTTTTTTAAGAATATTCTTAAAAATATTAGCCATTTTATAAGTAGGTGAGTTTATTAATGAAACTACAGGTCGAAGTGGACAATTATGTTTATTAACTTTAGGTAACCCATAGATTCTAGGAATGTTAGTATCGTGAACTAAAATATCTTTTCGTAATAATTCTTCACCTAAATATCCATTGATTCTCCAAGAATTTAGCATTTTAAATGTTTTATTTTTTAATTCTTTTTCAGCGTTTTCATTTAATTTTTCATAAGTTGTGGTGTCATTTAATAATTCTTGCATTCTTTTAATATAAGATCCCTTTTTAAGTATTGCTGTAATGTTACTTTTATCTGCATGAGTTATTAGTAATTGTTTATAACCTTTAATAAATGTTTGTGTTTTCTTAATGTTTTGTGCTAAAACTTTATCAACTTCTGTAATTCTATTATTCTGTAGAAAATGATGTGCATTATTAAATATTCTGTGTCTTAATAAATCACGATCTTCAATATTTTCAATTAAACGAATATTTGACTCTATATCTTTAACCATATTCATAATTATTTTACTTTTGTTTATTATAAAGGAGGAACTAAATTTATTCCCTAACCTTAAAATATCATTAACATTGTCTGGAATATCAACATTACTAAAATTTATTATCCAAGGATCTTCAGTTTCACAATTATTTGTATCTTTATGCTTATTTATATTGATAGGTACTTGAACTTTACTTTCAAGTTTTAAATTTAGAAGTTTTTTTCCAATCTTTGTTTATCTTTTAAATTATTTTTTGAGGTATTTAATTGCATTTCTAAAATGTTTGTATATATATTAGTAGGTAATGAATTTCTTAAATTTATTTTGATATTATTAAAGTTTTGTTTGAAATATTTTAAATGGATATTTAAGTCTTTTATTTCATCATTAAGCAAACGATGTTCTAAAGATTCTACTATGAAATAACCATGGTTTTTTCACTGTGACTAAAAAATTGTAAATTTATAACATTCCTAGTAGCATTAGTAATATTCTTTGGTGATAAATTGTGAAACCTACAATTGACAAGAAATGATTCTCTAGTTTTTAAATTATTAATTCTCTTGTTCAAATTGATGCACTTTTTTACATTTGTAAAAGAATTTGGAAAATTCTTTTTGGTTTCGTTGAGATACATATTGCTGTGAAAAAAAAACTATTATAAGAACTTAAATTACTTAATTTAATCACTAACAATTGATACATAAGTTAAGGCTAATTGTAGGGGGTAAAATAACCTACAAAACTCACCTCGAAAAATTGGTTTCGAATGCTGGCGCACCGAAAGGATGTCGGGGGGCAATTTTTTCCCCCACAGGAAGCACATATCCCTATTTGAGGGGGAAAGTTCCACCGAAACGTCAACACACGCGATAAATATTAAAAAATTAACAAAATAACACAGTTTTCAAACGCCGAAAAAAAGTAAACAGAAACAATACAATCAGCGCTGCGTGGTATCTCGATCGATCACTAAATCTATTTAAAAAGACTTCTGGCGCCATATTCAAAATAAAAAAAAAGCATTGAAACATATGTAGGAGTAATAATTCATAATAAGTTATAATATATTATTTAAAAAACATAACAAATAAATATTATCTTAAAAAATATAAGAAAAAAAAGAAGGAAAAATATATTCAACGCAAAATACTGACTGATAAAATAGATAAATAAAACTTTCCACATTTTCTTCTAATTCTGAGTTGATCTTATAACATTCCCTTCACACCACCCAAACAGAAGAAATAATTTACATATAGCTGTCAAGATTTGGTAAAGATTTTCCAAATTTGTAATTAGCAAAAAAAAAGTTATTTCCACAAAATGCAAAGTTATTGTGTTAATGATTTTTGCAGAGAAACCTTAGGCTATATAATGTACCCCTAACACTCCATCAAACCCACCCACGTATTAGAAATCAATTCTAGTAAGCTGGAAAGACTCTAGAAAACTGTAAATACTGTCAATAATTTTCTATGACATTTTTTGAAAAAATACCATTATTCGAATAAATGGAAGTCATTAACAATCATTTCTGACAAGATGTAAAGACTTTCAGAATATTTTTCGATCTTCTCCTTTAGGAAAATTATCATTTTTTTAAAGTATTGAATTCCGTGCCCAGAGGATTTTTTTTGCATACTTCAGCCTATGGATTCTTATCCCCCCCCCCCCCAACACACCAATGCACTACCAATCATTTCGAATAAGATGTCGAGATTTTGTGGATAATTTTCGATCTTCTCCTTCAGGAAAATGATCATTTTTCGAAAATATGGAACTCTGTGCCCGGATGAATTTTCTTTCTCATCTTCAGGCTATGAATTCCTATCAGAAAACCCCCCAACACACCCAAATAAGATTTCATGGTGGCCGTTGAGCACCATGAAAACCATTTGAAATTTGTCGTTTTTCACATTATTCTTGAGAACCAGTTTTCGAGCCAAATTCTT
>CAKNYM010050273.1:31823-53824 GCA_932195095.1 Andricus curvator
TTGAGCACCATGAAAACTATTTGAACTTTTTCGTTTTTCACATTATTTTTGGGAACCAGTTTTCGAGCCAAATTCTTTATTATTTATTCCAAAGACATTCTGACTTTTATGGCTTCTTTCTAAACCTGAATTCGAGTTGGAATCCACAGGCTCAAGTCGATTAGACTTCATAGTGGCCGTTGAGCACCATGAAAACGATATGAAATTGGTCGTTTTTCACATAATTCACATTATTATAATAAAGAACTTGGCTCAAAAACTGGTTCTCAAGAATAATGTGCAAAACGACAAAGTGCAAATCGTTTTCATGGTGCTCAACGGCCACTATGAAGTCTGATCGACTTGAGCCTGTGGATTCCAAATCGAATTCAGGTTTAGAAAGAAGCCATAAGAGTCAGAATGTCTTTGGAATAAATAATAAAGAACTTGTCTCGAAAACTGGTTCTCAAGAATAATGTGAAAAAAGACAAGTTTCAAATCGTTTTTATGGTGCTCAACGGCCAACATGAAATCTTATCTGGGTGTGTTGGGGGGGTTTTCTGATAGGAATTCATAGCCTGAAGTTGAGAAAAAAAATTCATCCGGGCACAGGGTTCAATATTATCGAAAAATAATCATCTTTCTGAAGGAGAAGATCGAAAAATATATTGACAGAGTTTTTACAGCCTTTCACCCCCCCCCCTCCCTCCCCGCGCCCCCCTCCCGGGGGGGGGGGTGTTATGATAAGAATTCATAGCCTGAAGTCTACAAAAAAAGAATTCATCCTGGCACAGAATTCAATGTTTTCGAAAAATGTTAATTTTCCTGTAGGAGAAGATCGAAAAATATTCACAGAATCTTGACATCTTATCAGAAATGATTTTTACTGCCTCGGTGTGTTTAGGAGGGTCTTGTGATAATTATCCATAGCTTGAAGTTTACAAAGAAAATTTATTCAGGCACAGAGTTCCATATTTTCGAAAAGTGATCATTTTCCTGAGGGAGAAGATCGAAAAATATATTGGCAGAGTTTTTACAGCCTTTCAAAAATGATTGCTACTGCCTGAGTGTGTTTAGGGAGGTGTTATGATAATTATTCATTGCCTGAAGCTAACAAAGAAAATTCATCCGGGCACAGAGTTCAATATTTTCGAAAAATGATCATTTTCCTGAAGGAGAAGATAGAAAAATATCCACAGAATCTTGAGATCTTATACGAAATGATTGGTAGTGCATTAGTGTGTTGGGGCCAGAAGTCCTTTTAAATAGATTTAGTGATTGATCAAGATACCACGCGGCACTGATTGTATTGTTTCTGTTTACATTTTTTCGGCGTTTGAAAACTGTGTTATTCTGTTAATTTTCAAATATTTATCGCGAGTGTTGACGTTTCGGAGGGACTTTCCCCCTAAAATAGGGATATGTGCTTCCTGTGGGGGAAAAAATTGCCCCCCGACATCCTTTCGGTGCGCCAGCATTCGAAACCAATTTTTTGAGGTGAGTTTTGTAGGTTAGATTACCCGCTAAATGAGCCTTAAAATAACATCTAATTTTGACAAAAACAGATTTTTTTCAAATATTGTGTTAAATTAACAATTATTAAAATTGATAAATTCATAGGTTGAATTTACTTTTGACAATAAACATAACAATTTTTTCTTTCTTAAATTATTGAACATGTTAGAATTTGATCACATGAATCCTTTGTGAATTAAGAATTTATTGCTTCTTAATAGATTATTGAAGATGTTAGATTTCGATGACTTGAATCCTTAGTAATGATAAACTTCAAAATGTGACAATAATGATATGATAATTTATGTCAAAACCTAATATTACTTAATATATTGATGGTGTTAGAGCAATGTTGTTTGTCTGAGTAATCAGACAAACATCGCTCTAACATCACCAATATATTAACAAACAATAACTTGATGAACTTGGCCTCGGCTGTTGTGTATTATTTTTAATTAAAAAAAAAAAATCTGTTAAGGAATTAATTTGTAAATTGCTTATATTTTAAATGTAAGGAAACAAAAATCCGGAAACGTAAAAGCGCGCTTCGCGCGCCTGCATTTACTTCTAGATTAGAATATGAAAAATGTCGCATTAATCACATTTTCTTTTTAAAAAGTCGAAAGGTCACGAAGGGCACTAGATTGTGGACGATGTTGAATAAGCTGCAAAGTTTGTTCATTAAATTGAAATCTCATTTTTGCAGGGATCTTAAAATGTGTGCATAAGGTACTTTGGTTTGCAGAGCCTACAATGTTCGTTAGAGGAGGTATGTACGTGTGCATGAATACATAGTTTGTAAAAGTCATTAACTACTCGAGCAATATTGAAAAGTTTGAACTCTGTTGAGAGTGAGCGGCCGAAAGGTCTGAAAGGAAGTTTAGCTCGTTAAAGAATTGTATAGCGGCCAATCGATGACAGTCAACGAGAGCGGTAAAATTCTCACGTGGTGAAGGAAACTGCCGAGACCCTTATGCTTTGCCATATCGTCTGGCAAAATAAGGCAAGCCGTTCTCATCTCCTCCTCAATATGGATACTTTTTAAAGTTTCTTAAGCTCTTCAGCTCCGTTCACCGATACCACTTTCTTCAAACTTTCATGCAGTGAAATAGCTCGCTAATCCGGTCCATCCACTGGTGCAAAATTTATCAGGAAATTACTATTGCCTCAGAGCATCTAGTTAATTATTACTTTGTACCCTGATTTTATGTTTTGCTTCTTAGTCAGCTGGCAATCCTCTTATCATTGATAAGCTGCGTTCCAAATTTTTTATTAAATTTTTAGTGTAGAATATAACGGTTGGATGCAATAATCAGCGTGTCTATCCCATGGGTGATTTCAAATTCCGGGTTTCCTTTTGGTCAATTTAAAAGCGTTCAAAAGTTTTAAATTATTTTAAAAGATTTTAAAAATTTTGAGGAGATTCCTGAACATTTTAAAAGATTCCTGATTTAGAAGAGGGAATTTTCGAAAAAAAATTATAATCCTGAATTTGATCATCAAACAATTATTGGTTATTAGAATTACAATTCTGATTTTAAACTCACAATTTTGCAAAAGAATTTTAATTTTAAATTTAGGCGGGGATTGTTTTTAATTCTCTTGTTGTGAATCAGAATTGAAAATATTTTCAAAATTCTTGTTCTATGTGAAAAATTCCCTGTTTACAGTCAAATTATAATTCTTGCCTAAAATTTCCTGTCCTTAAGTCTTGATTATAATTCTTTACTGACATCCATATCTAAAGGTAAAAATTTTTACTTTTAACGAAAATTCACCGTCCCAAATCTGAAAATGATTATTGGCTAAAATTTTCTGTCCGACAATAAAAATTATAATTCTTCACGGTATTTTCCTGTCCCAAACTCCAAATTAAATTTCTTTTCTAAAATGCTATATCGCAACTTTGGCTTATAATTCTTTTTGAAAATTCCCTGTTTCAATTAAGGATAATTATAATTCTTTACGTGAATTCTTTGTATATTTCTTCTATTTGTTTCCGTTCCCGTATCCGAATTATAAATCTCATAGAAAATTGCCTGTACCAAGTAACAATTAAATTCATTTCCAAAATTTACTGTTCCAAGCCTGAATTGAATTTATTAAAAAATTTTGTTGTTGTAATTCAGCAATACAGTAGCTCCCTTTTTTCAAAATTTGGAACAGGCAAGTTTAAAAAAGCGACAAATTTTGACTTGGAACAGGTTTTTCTTTGCAAATTTCCTTTTTGTAAATTAAAACTAAGATTATTTTTGAAAACTCCCGTTTCATGTCAAAAATACCCTGTTTGTAGTCGAATTATAATTATTTAAGAAAACTCCCTGTACCGAAGTGAAAATTGTAAGTCCGTTGCAAAATTTCATGTTCGAAATTCAGCTTAAAATGTTGAAAATTAAAATTTTTTGCGGAAATTTCCGAACAGAGGGAAGACAAATGAAAGTTTCAAAAAGTGAGAAATTCTGACATGGAACAAGGGTTTTTTTTAAATCCCCTTATCATAAATTAGAAATCAAATTCTTTTCAAAAATGATCGTTACATATAAAAAATGTTCCTTTCTGAAGTGAGCTTAAGATGAAAGAAATTACAATTCTTCACAGAAATTCAAAGTTTTATGCAGAATTATAATTCTTTCAGAAAATTCCCTGTACCAAAATAAAAATTCTAATTCTTTGCGGAAATTCCGTGAACTAAAGTCCAAATTATAATTCATTACAAAATTCCCAGTTTAAATGTCAAAATTATAATTCTTTACTGAAATACCCTCTCCTAATTTAGAATTCTAATTCTTTCGGAAAATTGCCTTTACCAAGTCAAAATTAAATTATTTTAAAAAATTCCCTGTTTCAATTTAGAATAATATTTAGTTGCAAAATTTTCGATTATAATTCAACAATACAGTTGCTTCCTGTATCCAAAATTTGAAAGAGAAAAGTTTTAAAAAGTGTCAAATTCTAACATGGAATTTGAAATTCTTGAAACTATGATTTGTTTTCAAGAATATTCAGTTTTCTCGTTCCAAATACTTTGGATTAAAGTAAAAACATATTTTTTTTCTTGGGGATTCAACTACTTTGGTGAAAATTGGTTTCGTCTTTTAGGTTGAGGTTTCAACTGTTTTGTTTAAAATTCATTTTTTTTTTATTAATTCCACTGTTAAATATAAAATTAAGATTTTCTTGGATTGAAATATCAATATTAATATTGTTTGTTACGTATTTTTGTTATCCGTCTTTTTTGGTTGAAAATTCAACTACATGTGTCAAAGTTGAACTATTTTCTCGAAAATACATTTTTTGTTGAAGATCTATAATTTTAGTTTAAAAATAATCTTTGTGGAAACAAAATAGATTTCCTTTGTAGAAAATTCATGTATTTGGTTGAAAATTCAACTATTTGATTGAAAATTAACTTTTTTGTTGAAAATTTGATTTGAATTCTGAAATTTTCAAAAATCTTTTTGAATGTTCTCAAGATTCTTAGTAAAATTATATTTATATAACTTTAAGAAAATGAACAAACAAAAAATGTCTGCATGCAACTTTCAATACATGTATTGGAAACAAACTTCCAATAAATTGCACTGTAGTTTTTTTTTTATTACTGATGTTAAGGTTCATGACCAGGTAATTACGTTAATAATTGTGATGTTAATTTTTTTGTCTATTTGTCTAAAATCAATATTTTTTCAATATTGATTTTTTTAATTGTGAAAAAGAGCATTTTTTTCACAATTCGAAAAATCAATATTGAAAAATATTGATTTTACACCAATAGACAAAAAAAAATTCATTACAATTATTAACGTAATTACCTGGTCAAGAACCTTGCCTTCAAAAATAAAAATTGAAAATTTCATGTTTGTAAATTAAATCTTACATATATATGAAGAATGACATTGAAATTCAACTTGTAAGTGTTGTGAAGAAAATAATCTCATATCTCCGTAGCTTAGTGGGTTCGAGCGTCAGACCGGCAATCTGAAAGACCTGGAGTTCGAATCCCAGCGGAGCAAAAGAACATTTTTTTCCACAATTCAAAAAATCAATATTAAAAAAATATTGATTTTAGACCAGTAGACAAAAAAAAAGTAACATCAAAATTGTTATTGCATTGTAGTTTTCAAATGCTAGTTTTGTAATGTTGCCTTTCATGCATTGCAATCTTAATTCAAATGCATTACAATTTTACAATACCGCATTCAGTCGCTCTATTGTAATGTTTGTAATTTTACAGTACAAGCATTGTAATTTCACTTACAATTCCTGTTTCACGATTCCACATTAAAATGGTATTGTATAAGTATTGTAGAATCTTAAACATTTTGAACAGCGTAGTTATAGATTAAAAAATGACTTGAATGTAGTTTTAAGATATATATTTTTTAATGGGGTCAATTAGAGTTGAGATACCACCTGCAAGTGATACAATCATCCCGAAATGAAGTAGAGGGTAAAACTCAAGTTATTTCGAAGAGATGCGTAATAGCTTAAGGAAACTGGCGTAATGGTAAGTTGCAAGAAGATTAGCGCATGAGACTTGGTGTTACTGTTACTGCCTTAGCGCGGTACGGTGTTGGATTCTGGAGATACACCAACCAAGCCGAAATATCTTTATTACTATTCTCCACCTCGCGAAACAGATGTTGCACAGTCTCAAGCGTATTATGAGCTTCCAGCTCTATAGCCTCTAGCCTCTAGGCCGAATACCCAACCAGAGAGAACAGTATGATAAGCCTTTGCTCCAACTTTTTTAACTTTATTTCACAATCACTTACCCCAATTTGAGTTCTACGATTCATTCTTATTTCCATTCAGCATATTTCACTACAAGAAAGAAAATATTCATTGACAAAACACAACTGAAATGCAGAATTGTATTTTTATTCGAGGCAGCTTCACACGCTAGGAGCTTAGGGCCTGGATATTCCGTCTTCTTTTTATACAAATTTTATTTCTAATAATTCCGAAACCATTTGTGTCAAATTTTTAGAAAACCGCGAGAAATGAAGTTTCAAGAATGTCTTAACAGTGCATCAATTCTGGTTGCTCCTGCAAAGGAACGGCTTTTGTAAAAAATCAATTTCACACATCTTCAAGAGGAAAAAAAAGTTCTTACGGCATGTTATGTGTGTATTGGTGGGGGGTATTTTTTACCTGATTACGTGATATTTCAAATTGCATGTCCTATCTAAAACAATAGGAGGAAAAAAAGTAACGAAAATCTCGGACACATTGTATTTGAGTACCTAATTGATTGAAAACGGCGTGAATATGACTTTAAGCGGCTAGTTTCAGTTTTTTGTTTTGAATTTCATCGACTTTTGTAAATCGCAATTTCCAGATTACGAAATTTTACTTTGAAAATTTGTTTCTAAAAAGAAACTTTGAATTGTAAATGATTCTTCAAAAATAAAGAGAACAATATCCTGCTGCTAACGTTTTGCCCACTTTTTTTAAAAATTACAAAAGGATTATATTCATAGCCTCATGATCATATTGCACAGGGCTATATGTATTTTTGTCTATTGAGAAAGATTAAAAATTGTCTGCACCATTGATTCAGTAAATCAAAATTATTATTATTATTTGTACGAATATTGATTTTCTTTTATTTTAATAATAAGCGATAACCCAAAAGTACAAGTACAATTAAAGGGTTATATGATGCAGTTCTCACCTAAAATGGTTGCTTTGTAGAACACATTTTATCCCCTAGATATCCCGAACATCGATGAGTTTTGTAGTACAGTTGAATCTGGATTGAGTGTCAATTTTGGGACTGATAGCGACCATAAATCGAGAGTCTCCGAACTTAAACAGTCAGAGGCGTATGAACCGTTTCCGGCGGATTTTACTGCGTGGTAAAAAATATTTTGAGAATTGTTTTTCTAACACGGAGACAAGGGTAAACTGAATATTTAACAGAAATGAGAAAGAAAGTTTACTGTTACAAGTTGAAATAATTTTTTTTTCGTGCTAACTTACATCAAACGTTTGCGGACCGTTGAGAATCTCGTTTATAAGAAGACCTTTCTCTTGAATAATCAGTCTAGATACTCTGTCTCTCACTTGATTAAACCATTCGAGGACATCAGCATCCAAAAGCACATTACTTTTTTCGCAAAGAAAAACCTCGCAAAAGACTTCAAGTGGGAAGCACGCACTTTTACGTATAGCGCATAATGCATGACGCACTATGCTATGTCATAACCAGAATCACCGAATCCTGATTCGACTGTATCAAATCTTTTACAAAGTTTATTACAATCGCTACCAAGTTCAGGATAAGTGTCATCTCTTAATGCTGAAAATTTAAAGATTCTTTAATAGAAACGTAGGTTTTATTATTTCGGTCTTACGATCAATTTGAATAAAAAACACTAGGATTATTCCGATTAAACACTTTAATTATAAAAAAGTTACAATCTTGCAACATTTCGACCTTAATCTGTCGGTCATCGTCAGGAAATTATCCTCAATAAAAATGTTATAAAATTCTTTTAGCTAATTAAAAAAATGTCATAGAACCAATTTTAAATAATGAAATTCAATTTACCTTAAGGAAACAATTTTGGATTCAAAATTGTGGTCCGATGAAAAAAATTGAAACAGTTTCCGAAATTTTAATTGGGAAAACCTCAAAAACAAAAGAGGCTCCCAATATTTAAAAGTTACATTTTTAAAATTTTAAGAGCAAACTGCAATAGTCAATTGACGGACGAAGTAATAGTGACAGGAAAGAAGACGTGGGTTCTGTTAGTCATATAGTACAAAGTTTCTCATATAGAGCGCGCATTCAACTACAATGAAAGTAGCGCGCCAGGGCATTAGGAATTTGAAATTCAATTTATTATATTGTGGTAACATTTATTTATATGAAGTATTTATGTTTTTAAATTTATGGAATAATTCTTGAACTTGTTTATGGAAATCGATTCTAAAATTCTTCTTTTATAAGTGTTATTCTCCTTAGCTAAAATATTTATATTATCAAAATTAAAATCAAAAAGGTGGTCAAAATTCCAAGAGTGTGGGGATGAACCTGTGTTTAAATTGCCAAATCTACAAACTCTTTTATGTTCAGTTATTCTCGTTTTTAACTTTCTGCCAGTTTCACCAATCTAAATTGTATTACAACCTTTGCATTTTATTAAATAAACTACGTTTGATAAATTTTCAATTTTTTCTGAATGAAAACAAATACAGAGATTTAAGATTAAGTGGTTTAAAAATTTATCCAATGTTACCATTCCAAATGAAGTAGCTAAAACCTTGCCTTTGGAAAATAAATTTGGTATTCCTTATAACTCAAACCAAATTCCATCGAATAATATCATTGCAAATATTGAAGAATGTATAAAAAATGTTGAAGATGATAACAAAAAAGCAAATGTCAGAAAATTGATCACAGATTTAATTTCAAACCACACTAAAATCAATAAATTTAATAATTCTAATAAAGTTTCTGAAACGGTTAAAAAATTGCAAAATGATCACAAAAATTTAATTTTTTTAAGAGCAGATAAAGGTAATATTTCAGTAGCAGCTAATAGGGATGATTATAATAAGACAGTTGAAAATCTTTTACAAAACAGCATATTATACAAAAAAGTTAACACCAGCTTAGTTCTAACCATTGAAGATAAATGCAGTGATATTATATGAAGATAGGAAAATAAAAGGTATATGAATGAGAATTTAGCTTATCGTTTAAAAAATCACGGGAGTATTGTGGCCAAGGCTTACGATCTACCTAAAGTTCACAAGCCGGACCTAAAATGCAGATTGATAGTGTCTTTCATTGGATCACGTACTTAGCCAAATTTTTATCAAAAACTCTAAAACCTGTTTCTGGTACGACTCACTCCTTTGTTCAAGACAGTTGGGATTTTAAAGAAAAAATTAAAAATATGCATGTACCTAGTACCCACTCATTATTATCTTTAGATGTGATTTCTATGTTCGATAACATTCCGTTAGACTTACTTTCTTATTGCATAGAAGAAAAATTACAAGTTTACAGAAATCTAACAAAAATATCTAACTCCGAAATATTAATAGGTGTTAAAACAGTATTTAATAATACTGTTTTCACTTTCAACCAAAAATTTTACAAACAGATATCAGGTTGCCCAATGGGATCTTCCTTATCTCCGATTGCTTCCAATCTTCTTCTTGAGGACATAGAAAATAGAGCCTCTTTTGTTTTGGAGGTTTTCCCAATTAAAATTTCGGAAACCGTATCAATTTTTTCATCGGACCACAATTTGTAATCCAAAATAGTCTTTCTGAGGTAAATTGAATTTTATTATTTATAATTGGTTCTATGACATTTTTTTAATTAGCTGAAAGAATTTTATAACATTTTTATTACGTACAATTGCCTGAGGATGACCGACAGATTGAGGTCGAAACGTTGCAAGATTGTAACTTTTTTATAATTAAAGTGTTGACTCGGAATAATCCTAGTCTTTTTTATTCAAATTGATCGTAAGACCGAAATAATAGAACTTACGTTTCTATTAAGGTAACAATTGAATCTATCGAAGAAAGATTTTCACTTCTTAAAAATTGTTTTAAGAAGTTATTTGTTTTTTATCAATTTAAAGAATCGCTCTTGAACATTCTTCAATGCGTTTATTACAATTTGTTTAAATGGGCACCAAGTTTGAGCTGCGAGTTATAATTTCGATCTAAGAAAAGATGATCGTAGAATAAATTCTAGCATTTTTTTTGCTGCATTTACAGTTATTTCGGCATTCCCTTTAATGTGAAATTCTGGCTAAATTTTAGTCCTAAGTAACAAATTGAGTAGACTCGCTCAATCTTCCCTTAATTTACTTTATATTCTAATAATATCAACTCTTCTGATCTATAAAGATTCATAATTGTGCATTTATGCACAATTGCACATTCATGCGTAAACCGATTTCAGCACATCACTCGATAAACTTCAGAACATCCCCCTGAAGAATCTCAGGCAATTCCTAATGCTCTTTACTTTGTAGGGAACTTTTTTATCATTAGCATGTAACAAACTTTTTGCACGTGTAGCCCTGACTTCGTTAAATTGAGCTGCGAACAACGTAGGTCCCAAATTCGAGCCCTGATGTACAAAATTTGTCCTATCAAGGAGAAAGTTTTCTAGCAGGGTTGCAAGATTTTCAGTGATGTCAAACTTCTGTAGCTCCTTGGTCAATTTTGTATTGTTCAGTTTGTCGAAGCACTTCAAAACATCTAGCTAAACAAAATCAAATTGTGTATCTTCACTTAGCGCTATAGCAATGAATTGTGACAAGACGGTCAGATTCAAAAAACGGACAGGCCTCTGACGTCTTTTTAACTTGAAATTGCAGAATCTCTCGGCGACGAAATATCTTGTTTTCTGAAGGGAATTAGGCGATATGTATTTTTCCAATTTGCAAAAAAAAAAAATTTCTAAAAACTTAGGCGTATTTGAATTCTCCCAATTGAGATATTTTTTTTTATTCTAATAGCGTTCATTGTCTTATTTCAAAATGGGCCAAAAAGTTGAAAAAAGGTTTAAAATTAACAAAATAGCAGCGATTTTTCTGAAAAAAACTAAAAATCGATTTTCTCAAATAACCCAACTTTAAATTTTCTGCCAATTCTTTTTGAACCTGTACTTTGATAATGAAGGTATCTTATAAGTTTGATGATTGCTAAATAATTTGTGTAGCCAGGAGAATTCTTTTTTTTTACAATCGAATTTTCTACTTTTTCTTGGAAACAATAACAGATAAGAAAAAATTTTGAGACAAAAGTTTTCACGTCTAGGAAAGTTTTTTGAAAAATATCTCTTGTTCTTTTACGATATCTTTCATAGTTTACGAGAAAAATTCAAAAATTAATTTTTTAGGAAAAAAAAATTATCTTGGCCTCAAAAATAGTTTAGCCCGCATGGCTCTGATAAGATGCCCTTCTTCTAATAGTAGCAACTTCTAAACAATATTTAGAATGATAAAAAAGGTGGGGTTTTCAAACAAATCTTATTTATTTTTTTCTTCAAATTTTGAAAACATAAACAAAATATTTTCTGGAAAACCCCACCGTTTTTATTCTTCCAAATATTTTTAAAACGTTTCTACTAATACAAGAAAGAAATCTTATCAGCATCACGCAGGCTAAACCATTTTTGAGACAAGGAGAATTTTCTTTTCCTAAAAATGAAATTTTTGAATTTTTCTCGTAAACTATTAAAGATATCGCAAAAGAACAATCGAAATTTTTCATAGATCTTTCTTAGGCGTGCAAACTTTTGTCTTGACATTTTTTTCGTATCTGTCATTGTTTCCAAGAAAAAGTAGAAAATTCGATTGCAAAAAAAAAGAATTCTCCTGCTACAAAAGTTATTTAGCAAGAATTAAACTTACAGAATATCTTCATTGTCAAAGTACAAGTTCAAAAAAAAAAATTGGTAAAACATTAAAGGTGGGTTTTTTGAGAAAATCGATTCTTGATTTTTTGAAAAAACCGCAGCCTTTTTTTAATTTTGAACCTTTTTTCAACTTTTTAGACAAATTTCTTCTTGCAAATCGAAAAAATACGCATCGCCTTATTTCCTCTAGAAAACAACATATTTCGTACCCGAGAGATTTTGCGATTGCAAGTGCAGAACCCTGCCTGATTAGAAATGGATTTGGTCATTAGTATTACGCAAAATAGGTAGTGATAAATAATAATAATTTGTAGTGTTAAATACACAATTTTGGTAGCATTAAAATTAAAATAAAAGTAAGTGTGGACCCCAATTGAAATAGGGGTTGTACTTTCTTAAATATAAATATACGGGACCTTTTTCTGCTGGTGATACAAATTAATTGAAGGGTGGAAGGAAGAATTAGGTAGTATTAAAAATTCTTAAAAGTAATCTTGGAACTGAATTTTTTTTATCAGACGAAGAAGAGTTATTTTTAGGGGTATAATAATATATAATCGGCTAACGGTTTCGCGGGATAATATTGCAAAGAAATCTTTCTAGGTTCGTCGACTTGAAAAAAAATATTGTTACAAAAAAGTTCTAGCAAATTTTTACTATAAGCGTAAAGATTAGTTTTCTGAAATTGTGAAATTAAGGGTTATTTCAGAGAGTCTTCTGAAAAGTTGCTGATTTTTCCAGACTTGAAGACATTTTTTTTTTAAATTTGCATTGCTGGCGAAATGTTTTACTGAGCCGAACTACTTAGAAATCAGTTAAAATTTTAAATTTTGTAATTTGGTTTGTGGTTACAAAATGATGCAAACTCAGACGATTTGAATTACCTGGTTTTTTAACTTGGCTAATGTCCTCACTTGTGAAACATTTCACTTGCTTCGATCAGTTGGAAATTGAAATTTGGTAATTTGTTCTGGGTTTAAAATTAAGATGATTAAAATGACCTATTTTCTTCTTCAACTTGGATTATTTACTGGCTGGCGAAAAGTTCCACTGGTTCGTACTGGTTAAAAAACAGATAACACCATTAATTTTAATTTTTTTTTTTGGGATTACGGATTTTTTTACGGATTTTTGGGATTATTTTTGGCCAACGGCCATGCCACGCTGAAAAAACCAGTTCTCGTCAGATCACTGAAGTTAAGCAGCGTTGGGCGCGGTTAGTACTTGGATGGGTGACCATTCGAGAATACTGTGTGCTGTTGGCATATTATGGGTGTGGTGAGCCCAAACTTGTAGTTATTTATAACTACAAGAAAACTATCCACCTAGAAACACTACCCGAATCAAGTAGTGTCACGCTTACCCTGAAAGTGAAATGGCTTAATGGTATACGAATTGGGACAAATGAAGACAACTGACATTACCTAAACCTTGAAAAATGTGGTTGAAAATTATCACATTAATTATGGTAAAAAACGACATAAAAACAAAGTTATCAAGCGTTTTCATTTTACCACAAAAATTTAAAAATTGTAGCTTCAACGTGGTAAATTTTATTCAATTCGTGCTTTTACAAACATTTCTTTGTAAACTTTACGTGGTAAAATTACACTTTTACCTCACAGTAAAACGTTTACAAACCAAATTGTAATTCTGAACCACTTTCTTGCATTGTATTTGTTTGTTTGATTTGGATAGTGTCTTAACTAGTAAAACGTTTCACCAGACGATTCAGATCTCGTAATTGTTTGGAAATTTAGATTATGCCCTGGTTAGTGAATTGCTTCACTGGCACGCAACAGTCGGAAATTGGTTAAAAATGTTAACCATGTAATTTTTTTTGGGTTACGAATTGATACAAATTCGAGAAACAAATTACGAGAACACCAAATACAAATTAATACTAAAATATCAACAACCCTACTTCTGTTATAATATAGCTTATCATATTGGGGTTACACAATTAGTTCAAATTACGTACAAATTGTTCAGGCAAAAAAAAAGTTTTCCATATAGGCTTCGGCTGGTGAAATGGACGTACCAAAAGTCTAGCCTAACTCAACTAAATCGAAATCTTCCCTTGAAATTGTCTACTCTACACAAGTCGTTGGTTTGGAACATCTAATGGATCTGAAAGAGGAAAAAGTATGTCCACAGAAAATGCACACTTTTCCACTTCACTCTTCTACCCCGGAACGATGAACTTTCGACGGCACCCATTGCGTGGCCCAGTTCTACCCTCACTCCTCTTCTTTGTATGCGATTGGATTGCTCGCGTTAGTCTGGATTCGCAATTCAGGAAGAGCGACTATATTTTCGTCTTTGTCGATTTTCGAGCGACGCGACGACTCGATAAGCTACCAAGTAATCGAGTCCTGATGCCGGCAGCTGCCTACGACATCGCATCGGGACGCGATTGTAATCCGAGGGCCGGCCATATTGAAACGGAAACACAGAGGCCGCTGACAGCAGAGATTAGAGAATTACTGCGAGCCAATAACCGTTAAAGAGAACGACCGACAGTGCCAATGTTCAGCTACCGCAAGCTGGCTTTAAACGGCCCAATATTAAACACCGTATTGCTTGGTTGGAGGGCACAGACACCAACACCAAAGTAGACAGACTCTGTTTGAGTTGTGCTCACTGATGAGCACAGCAGAATACGTGCAAGACTGCGGCTACTCCAGCTACATTTAAGAGACTGCAATGTGCAGGCTATACATCAAAATGTAATAAAAACAAAGCCCTTCCTTCTATCCACTACAGTTAGAGGCCTTTTGTGTCAATTGGCTAGAACTGGTATCAATTTTGTTGCGCTTTCGGAAATACTCTTCTTAAATTTTTATCACCTTTCTTTCACAATGTTCATCACTAATGCTTTACATCCGGTTTAGTGTTCATTTTCAACATCCATTGAGCTTCCAAGTAAATATTCATTTTCTTCTGTCAGCCTATAATGCGACATATAGAATGTCAGAGGATTTCGGGAACGGAAAAGAAACAAGCAGTAAGGTATGAGTTAGGAATACTGTATGCGAAAAGACAGCGTGAATTCTCTAAGTCGCAATTCATTTTTCAATTGAACCCCAGTAAACTTTCCGTATTTATTCATGAGTGATATTTTTTGAATAAACTATTCTTAGTCGAGACACGTACAACTTTCAACTTGACACTTTTTACATGACAATGGAAAAATCAAAATTTATTCGGCTCGAAAACTTCCTTCATACTTTAAAAACATCGTTAAGAATTATTAGCCACATTTCATATAATTTTCCTTATTCATTAACTTGTAATACATTATGATTTTTAATTATAAATGGCGAAATTTATTATATAAAACGCAAAGTTGTATATCTGGATGTGAAAGAAATAAGATGATGGTAAATCAAAAGTGGATGTCATGATGCATACAATTTTTGTAAAATATGGTTCTCTGAAGAAACTTTCTATATTTGTTCGCGCCTGACTGTTTATAATTGAATTAAAATTGACTTTATCATTATTAATTATTATGTTATTGATCGTTTAATTAATAAATAATTCAAAGTTTTTATATATGTTTGGCGATAAAATGAGATTTTCTCCCAATGTGCTGCGATTCATATATTAACATTAGTTGACGATGTCTTGTCATAATGTAATAAAAAAAAATCATTCTTCGGAAGTGTATTCTGTATAATTTTCGATAATTTTACCTTTTTTATTAGTTATATTGCAAGAGTTTTAAATGAAAATAGTAATAGAGACAATTTCTCCTAAGATGATTCTTGTTAATATCATAAACAAATTAAATGAACAAATGCGTTACTTCAGCATTTTTTGACAATGAAATTAATTTTTTTTTGTCAATTTCAGTTCTCCTAACTGGAAATTCAATCGAGGCTGACTTAAAATCGGTTATACTACTGAAAGTCGATCACGGCTGACTCAAAATGAATAGCACTACTTCACAACCGGAACTACTTCTCACCCCCTACGGCTGACCTAAAATGCACTATACTGCTGGACATTCCTCAGTTCCGACCTAAATTAAGTTAAACTACTTGAAATCCATTATGGCTGGTATAAACTTAATAACACTACTGCTTATCACTCATGACTGACTGAAAATTATCTATACTACTGGAATTCCATCACGGCTCAATTGAATAAATTTTCCTGCCCTAAATTTATTTACACTACTTAGGAACATTATGGCTGACTTAATAGGATTAATACTACTGGAAATCCCTTATGCCTGACCTAGATTGACTTAAGCTACTTTAAATCTATACTGCGTGGCTTAAAGTTAATTGCACTACTACACGCTACTTCTGGATGACTTAACACGAGTGATACTACTGCACTCACCATCTTATTGCCGTAAGTTTGCTTATACTACTTCGGACCATTATTGCTGACTCAATATATGTTATACTGCTAGATATATATCAGGCCTGACCTAAATAGAGTTATACTACTTGACATTATTAATAGCTGACTTCAAATTAATTACACGACTGCATACCACTTTTCACAGCCCTTATTATAGAACTTGAAAGCCCTTATGACTGCCATAAATTTATTTATAATACTCACGACCATAATGGTTGACTTAATAGGAATTATACTACTGAAAATCCATGATGACTGACCTAAATTTAGTTAAGCGACTTGACGTCCATGATGGCTGCCTTGCAATGAATTCCACCACTGCGAACTCTTTAATATATGGTTTAAAACGAGAAACACTACGAAACCTCCATCTTGGTTGTCTTAAAATAAATTTTACTAGTTTATGACAGCCCTAAATTGATTAATCCTACTTACGACTATTATAGCTGGCTTAGTACACATTATACTATTAGATACAGATAATGGATGAACTAAATTGGGTAGTACTACTTGACATTCATAATGGCTGGCTTTATATTAATTGCTCTACTGGCGCTCATTATGTCTTGCTCAAAACGAGTTATACCACTGTAGATCCATAAAGGCTGACTTAAGAATAATTTGCCCACTTCATATCCGTTATGGCTTACTTAGAATGGCTTATACTACTTGAATCAACTAACGGCTGGACTTAAATTACTCATACTACTTATCTTCCATTATGGCTTAGTGGAACGGACTTTTACTACTTGGAATTCAGTATAGCCTCGTAGCCAAGACATATTATGGAATGTAAAAGATTTCTTTAATTTCACTAATTTAAGGAAAACGATATAAAAAATATGATAATGATTTTGGAAAAAAGGACGTCTGAATTGTGATTTTTTTTTACATTTTACAGTCAATTTTTTTAATTTTTCCTGTATGGAAATACGAATATTTAAAAATCTCAAGGGTAAAATCAGTTTTTTTTTATTTTACTTCAAAAAAGTAACATTTTTGTAATCCTTTAGATGTTAAGGGTTTTCTTGTTCCAATTTCTTAAATTTTTTCACTTTTCTGAAACCAATGGTAGAAAAAAAAAATGAATGAATAAAAACTGGTGAGGCAAATTTTTTTATTTATTTTTTTTTATTCAAACTATATTATTTTATTCTTATCAATAATCTGGATGTTTATAATTCCAGATGAATACTCATTACGAATTTGTGTCTACACCGGATTTCAAAGACTCGAAAGATTTAAAAATATTTTGTTTTCAAATTGGAAACAGCATCGCTTACATACATTTTTGTCATTATCGACAATAGAGTCTTTTCAATTTTTATTTTTTTGATTGGACAAGCTGGGGGTAATAAATTTCAAAAACAGAGGTGAATTAAATAAAAATGATCTCTTGAAAAATAATTTATTGACATCCGCAAACAAATTGGAAAGACTTTCTGACCTCCAGGAATGTCAAAAAACTAAAAACTCAGGAAAATTTTGAAACTCTACAAACAAGAAATTTTGTTCGAGGGCAGGTAACCATATTACCTGTTTATCCATTTCATGTCAATGATATTTTTTTAGGATCACGATGCGCTACTTTTTCACTTAGTGACGATTTCGGATTCCAGAATTTTTTTTTCGGCCAACCCTAATCGACGTAAAAATCTTTTTCACTGCTCGCTTAATGACTAAAAAGTAATAAAATATAAAAAAAACTTTTGATATTCATTTTATTACAGTCAAATAAAAATGCGGGCCTTTTCCTGGTGAATAAAATCGGCCTTTTCCCGGATTCCCCGTCAGATAAATAGCCAGGATTTTCATTTCTTCGATTAGAAGCGATTCAAAGTGTTAGCATGATGATCTTAAATTAATTAGAAGGGTGAGCAACGTCATAAAATGATCCCCAATTTCAGACTTAAGGTACAGAACCGGAATATAGAGTATGAGCAAATATCCGGTACATTGATGAAAATAAAACAAGAGAATAAGTGAAGTACTTCGAAGGGGAAAGAAAGGAGAATCGAGCTCGATACGGTCAGATGGAAAAGGTTGAAAGTCATAAAAGGAGTCTATAATGGAACTAGGTACCGACGGAAAGAAGAAAGATGGACCGTAGGAAAGAACTGGTAAAGGAAATAGTTATTTTCTTAATATCAGAGTCGCTTCACGTTGCACCATCCGATTGAATTGACAATACGAAGCTATATGTCAGTCTTCAGTTTCTCAACAATTCTACGCTCTGATTTTCTTCCACTTTTAAAATAAAAGCATATTGCATTCGTATTTACTAAAGCTTTGTGCAGACCGTCTCTTCACGTACGAAAATACGGGGATTAGCAAGGGAATTCCTTTTTTGTAAATAAAATCTATATACTATGTTTGAATAATGAATTAAAATTAATAAAGGGGAAATTGGTCCTATGTCGGCACAGTAAGCCTTTTTGTCGAAAACAGAGGGTAAACTGGGTTTAATGCCGCTTTAATTTCTTTGGTCAGAGGTGGTTCTTTGATATGGCGGTCCTGAGCCGGCACCGCCGAAAATTCGATGAAAAAACACAGAAAATAAAAGGACATCTACCAGAGAGAAGCAACATGCAGTCAAAACACAACAAAACTAAAGAAACACGAGACGAGTGACATGGAATTGAAACACAACGATTCAAAATAACACACAATTAACAACAAAAGCGACAAAAAAGAAGGAACACCTTTCTGGTGCCGACTCAGGACCACTATGAATGTTAAAACATGTCATGCTATTACGCACATGAAACAAATCCGAGTGAAAAAATCGACTTTATCAGGCGAAAGTACGCAGAAAACAGAACCCAACGACCTTATTCGATTGAAGTTTTCACAATATTTGCACACCTATAGCTGCTTCACAAGAATGGAAGAAAATGGAATTCTACGTCCATGTATAGCAACCTGTTATACGAGAAAATGGTCAAGCCGACACGTTCGCCATCTCGTCGAAACGCGAGGGAGCTGACTTAACCCACAGTGCCGACTTAGGACGACTCTCTTCTACTAGTCTATACTTGTTATTTTTGTACGGAATCAATTTTTTAAATGTTGGAAAGTTACATTTTCAGTTAAAAAAACTTACTTTCAGCCAACAAAAAAACGAATTATCAGGCAGTACAATGAAACGAAAAAATATTAATTTAACAAGATTAATTTTCTACCTAAATGTACGAATTTCCAACAAAATGGTTAACTTTTCAAGTTGAAATGTGAAATCCTTTAGAAAATAGTTGGCTATTAAACCCGAAAACATGAATTTTCAACAAAACAGTTCAATTTCAACCAAGAAAGATGATTTTCAAACGGAACAGTTTAATTTTTAAAACAAACAAAAACTAATTAATTTCAGAACAAGCAGATGCAACTTGCAAGGAAGGATTTGAGCTTTCAAGTATAAGAGACGATTCTTTAACAAAAAAGTTACATTTTTAACTAAATAGTTGAATCTTTAATCCAAAAAGACGAATTTTTTAGAAGACATTTGCATTTTCAATCAAATAATATGAGTTTCCATCCAAGAACTTTTCTACTAAAGAAGATGAATTTTCAGTCTAAGAGGATGAAATTTCTATTAGAAAAAAATTAATTTTCAAGAAAACAGTTGAATTTCCGACCAAAAAGGGTAACTTTTAACAAATGGTTGAATTTTCAAGAAGAAAATTTAAACTTCAACCAAAAAAAAATTGAATCGTTAAGGTCATAAAACAATTTTTTTTAAAAACAGTCGAAAAGTTCAAAGTTTAACTTTTTAATTGAAAACTTGTATTGTTGGTAGAAAACTAATCTTTTCGCTTCTTTTTATGGTTGAAAATTAATTTTGTTTTAAATGTAAATTTCTTTCTTTAATTTTATATTATAAAGTTATATTTTTTAGTAAAAAATTTAACTATTTGCTTGAAGATAAATCATTTTAGTTGAAAATTGATCTTTTTCGTTGAAAATGTATCTATTTTGTTGAAAATCCGACTATTCAATTCCGAATTAATGCATTTTGTTGAAAAATCATCTTTTTGATAGAAATTGAACCTTCTTTCTTAAAAATGCATCCTTTTGGTTAAAAGTTGCAGTATTTCAGTGAAAAATTTAACTATTTTTTTTTTAATATTTGTTTTTTTATGTTGAACAGTAATTTTTTCAACTGAAATTTTAACTATCCCATTTCCTGTTGTTAATTTATATTATATTTTGAAAATTCCATGATTTGGTAGAATATTGATCTTTGTTCTTTGATAATTTATAAATTTTATTGAAAATTCGTCTTCTGGCTAGAAAATAAATCTTCTTTCCTAAAAATGTATCTTTTTGGTTGACAATTAAACCATTTTGGTGAAAAATTTAACTATGTTGTTGAATTTTCTTTTTCTTAGATTAAAAATTAATGTTTTTAAGTGCAAATTGAACTACCGCGTTTTTTATTGTAAATTTGTATTTTTTAGTAGAAAATTCATGTTTAGTATTGGAAATTTGTCTTTTTTCATAAGATTGATCTTCCGGCTTGACAATTCATATTTTCAATTATAAATTCCACTATTTGGCTAATAATTGATCTTCGTTAGTTGAAAATTCATGTATTTTGTTGAAAATTCGTCTTTTTTGGTAGCAAATTAGCGTTTTTAATAGGAAATTATGCTTCTTGGTTACATATTCGCCTATTTGGTTAAGACTTCATATATTTTGTTGAAAATTTAACAATTTTGTTAAAAGGAAATCCCTTTTGTTTGAAAATTCGCATGAGTATAGTTTAGTTGGAATAACACCCATTCCTTCACAAATTTATTCCACACAAAATATATTGTACACAACGTATACTGATCATATTTTTCCTAAACAAAATATTTTCTACACAAAATATTTCCGACACAGAATTTAATACGGTTATATTTTTCCTACACACAATTTTTTCTGCACAGAACATTTCCTACACAAAATTTAATATTGTTTCATAATTTTATTTTTTTTCTACACAAAATGTTTTCTACACAAAATATTTCCTACACAGAATTAATTATTGTTTAATACTTTTACATTTTTCCTACACAAAATATTTTCTACACATAATACATCCTACAGAGATTTTAAAACCGTTATATTTTTTCTACACAACACATTTTCTACGCAGAATATATCCTACACAGAAATAAATAGGAAGTATTGTATCCTGAAAATATTTTTAAAATATTGTACAAAAAATTATTCTGTCCGATATTTTTCCTACATAAAATATTTTCTACTCAGAATATGTTTCGCGCTCAATATTTTTGTGTAAAATATGCCTGTGTTGAATATCTTCACTCAGAATAATTGTCATATAGCAGCAACAATACTTAAAGTAAAATTATAATCATATTATTTTGTGAACGATCTACATTAGAATGTCATCATAATAAAATATTACTATTTAATTCTGTGTAGAATATACATATGCCGTGGAAAAAATATTTTGTGTAGGAAAAATATTGGACAGAATAACTTTTGTACAATATTTTAAAAATATTTTCAGGATGAAATAATTACTATTTATTTCTGTGTAGGAAATATTCTGTGTAGTTAATCCTTTGTGTAGGAAAAATATAACAGTAGTAATTTCTGTGCAGGAAATATTCTGTGTAGACAATATTTCGTGTAGGGAAAATATGATCCGTACACGTTGTGTACAATATATGTTGTGTAGAATAAATTTGTCTGGGAATAGCGTTTTTCCATTTAGGTG
>CAKNYM010050273.1:53834-74330 GCA_932195095.1 Andricus curvator
TAATTTCTGCGCAGGAAATATTTTTTGTAGAAAATATTTAGTGTAGGAAAAATATGATCAGTACACGTTGTGTACAATGTGTACATATGTTCTACATATTTTGTGTAGAACAAATTTGTCTGGGAACAGCGTTTTTCCATTTAGGTGGAGTAATCCACTATATTTTTATATAATCCAGAGTAGTTCTATCCAATCCGGAGTAATCTTAAGTATTACTATTATTATTATTATACCATTAAGCCATTTCCCTTTCGGGGTAGGCGTGACTTGCTCGGTTGGAAAATAGTAGTGTGTATATGGGTATATAGGTATATGTATAGGTATAAGTTAGGTAGGTATATAGGTATAAGGTAGATAGGTATATAAGTTGTAGATATAAGGTATATAAGGTATATAAGTTGTAATCCAGAGTAATTATTCATATAGAGGTAATTTACGATTATCCGAAATAATCCAACGTAATCCACCTCCGCTCGATTGTATTTTGAGAAGCCCCCCCCCCCCCACGGAAGGAAGTTATACGACTTTCTAATATCTTTTTCAAACTTCATAAGACAAAATAGTTTCGTTAATGCAATTGGGAAAGTTATCCAATTCGGAAGACGTTTTGCGAGAGAGAGAGAGAGAGAGAGCACAGTGAGGCATCAGGATTCAGGAATCATGGCGCGATTATCCATCATATCCCAGGGGATTCCGGGGTTAGTGGAGTGATGTTGGGAGGTGGGGTTAGCGGTAAATGACCGAGGTCACGCGGGAATATCGCAGTTACGTATTGGAGTCATGCAGACACAACTGCTCTCTGATAGGTTAATGGTATTGCACAGGTTACGATGGAACTTGTCTCTAGCACCGATCAAGATATTATATTATGTGAACTTCACGAAACGTTGACCACCAAAGTACATACTTTATGAGCCACTAACACTTTCGACGGTCCATATTATTAAATTATGGGACAAACAATGTAGCTGCTGATTAAATCTTACCCGCCATCCATTAATTACCAATATCAGTATACAGGCCTCGGACTTATTTCAGAAATTCTAAAGAGTTTTAATAGTAGCATAATTTTTTAGAGATACCCTGGTGGAAATTTTTTTACAAAAAATTACAGAAAACTGAAACTATTTTTACAGGAATTGATAAATAAATACAATAAATTACAACCAAAATTACCGGATAGTACAACTTTCTTCAATTATTGAGACGAATTTTGTACTTTTTTTGTATTGCTTCCTCATAGAGGGGGGTTTATAATGACCTAAATTTGCAAATATACTTTTTTCACATATTTGGATATACCCCAGGAGCTCGAAAATTAAATTTGTAAAAAATGTCCGTGTGTGTATGTGCAACTTTTTTCTGTTCATCGTATCTCGAATACTCATATTAGCCGAACGCTCTTAGCTCTTTATAATTATTTATTTACGAATAAGCTCATAAGAAGGTATAATTATCATTATATTATTTTCTCGTAATTTGTAGTAAATACTATAAATGCGTTTGAATTATTATTGATAATACTAATTGTAATAATTTTGTATTATTTTGTATGCGATATCTTTGTTGCCTGATGATGGTTTCGACAAATATGTGGGAACTAAACTACGCTGATATTTGAGCGACTGTTAAAATAGTTGATCGCTTATTACAGCAGTTTTGCATGGAAACTTTTGGCGGCAAATTCAAATTGCCTAATATTAATTTTATTTCTTTCCTAATTAAAATAATGAAATAACAGGATTTTTTTCAACAAACACATAAATTATTTAGAAAATCACTTGTAGTGACATTTTTTATTTTCTTTAAAAATTTCACTTACTGAAAATAGTTTA
The DNA here is from genome assembly GCA_932195095.1 of Andricus curvator. Taxonomy (NCBI): domain Eukaryota; kingdom Metazoa; phylum Arthropoda; class Insecta; order Hymenoptera; family Cynipidae; genus Andricus; species Andricus curvator. The sequence goes on from CAKNYM010050273.1 coordinate 55,670, forward strand.
GAAATAATTTCTGATATTTCTGATGTATGTGTTTGTAAAGAAATGTTTTCTTATTATTTCTTTATTTCGACCCAGAAAGAGTAGAGTGTTTGAAAAAAGTTCAAAATAACACATAAATAAAAAATATTTCTGCTACTAAATAATCAAACAATATTTCAATACTAGTATTTCAAAAATAATAAAACAATTTAAATTCTGAAATAATTTATTATGGAACTTAGAACGCACAGTGGGATGAAATCAAAAAACGAGGTTCAAAATAACTTGTAGCTGACAATTCTTAACCAATTTTTGATTTTTTTTTTGAGAAAAATTCAGCATTAAATTTTGAAGAGATTTATGTGGCCTGATTTTTTTTTTTTTTTGTTTTAAACTTTTATGTTAATGCAAAGAGTGAATAAAAAGTCGATTTTTTCGTTTTTTTTGTTTATCTTCGTGAAAAATTTTTTTCCATGATCAGCATTGCCAGAATTTATGCACGGGGGTAGTTGAAAGCAAAAAATAATTATGACATTGTTAAGTTGATTGTTATAAACAAATTCACTTAACAAATTGTCTACAATATGGATTCTTCGTTTCCAAAGTAAAATTTTGCTTTCAAATTACTTGCTTTCAACGAAAAAATAATACCCGATCATAAAAATTTGACATCCGATATTTTTTATTAATTTTATAAACAAATGCCTAGTGTGAACATTTAAAGGCAGAAAGAAATCGTTTTTCTCTTAATTTTCTTCAAATTATATCGCCAGTGATATTTAATGATGGAAAATTATCATCCGATATTTTTTATTAATTTTATAAACAAATTGTATAAAAAAATGCTTAGTGTGGACATTTAAAGGCAGAAAAAAATCGTTTTTTCTTTTAATTTTTCTCATATTATATCTTCAGTGATGTTTAATGATGGAAAATTATCTTTCGATATTTTTTATTAATTTTATAAACAAATTATATAAACAAATGCCTGGTGTGGACATTTAAGGGGAGAAAAGAATCGTTTTTTCTCTTAATTTTTCTCAAATTATATCTCCAGTGATGTTTAATGATTAAAAATTATCATCCGATATTTTTTATTAATTTTATAAACAAATTATATAAATAAATGCCCAGTGTGAACATTTAAAGGCAAAAAGAAATCGTTTTTTCTCATAGTTTTCCTAAAATTATGTCGCTAGTGATGCCTAATGATGGAAAATTATCATCCGATATTTTTTATTGATTTTATAAACAAATTATATAAACAAATGCCCAGTGTGGACATTTAAAGGCCGAAATAAATCGCTTTTTCTCTTAAATTTCCTTAAATTATGTCGCCAGTGATATTTAGTGATGGAAAATTATCATCCGATATTTTCTATTAATTTCATAAACAAATGATATAAACAAATGGCCAGTGTGGACATTTAAAGGCAGAAAGAAATCTTTTTTTTCCTAATTTTCCTTAAATGATGTCGCCAGTGATGTTCAATGATGGTAAATTATCATACGATATTTTTTATCAATTTTATAATTAAATTATTTAATCAGATTTATAACTTGGTCATTTAGAGGTCGAAGAAAATTCTTTTTTCCTCAAATGATGTCGCCAGTGAGGTTTAATGATGGAAAATTATCATCCAATAATTTTTATCAATTTTGTAAACAAATGATATAAAAAAATAGCTGGATAGGGAAAGTGAGGTTAGGTTGGCAAGTAAGCGGGGGAGTTCGTGGTCAGGAGTCCTGGGCTTTCGAGGGTTCAAGGGTGGTTCTCGAAAAGTTAGGGGATGCTAAGGGAGAGAAAGGGGTGTCTGCAGGGACTGAGGAATTGAAAAAAAAAAAGGGGGAAAAAAAAAGGAAAATTTGGCGGCGAAAGACGCCAAAATTTTGCAGAGACATCTGTCGGTTGCGGCAGGTACTGCATGGATAGATCCCATTTACCGGCGGTAGAGCGGGAGGTGGGCAGCGAGAGTACTGGCAGTGCTGGTAGTGAAACCGACGGGGAGGGAATTTTCCACAAGCCACGACGGCCAACAACGCGTCGCCCGGTGTCGAGCGGTGCGTCGGGGAGAGGGAGAAATCGGGACGGTGGCAACGAAGGAAGCGAGAAGGTAAGGGAGAGAGCGTCAAGCGCAAGTGACGGGGAGGATCTCTTGAAAAGGAAGAGAGACAGCCAAGAGAGTCCGGAGAAAAGCGAGGTCGAGAGCCCGTTTAAAAAAAGCGGGATAACCCCGAGGTCACCCCCCAAAAAAATGGAGGGGATGTTGGAAAAGGAGGCTCTCGGGATGTTGATAGGCGAGATCAGGGGGCTGAGGGAGGAAGTAAGGGGGACCAAGGAGCAGATGGAAGGTATGAGGGAAGACCTGCGAATCAGAGATGAGAAATGGGAAAAGGAGGTGAAAGAGCTGAGAGAGAGAGTAGATGGGTTAGAGAGGGAAAGAAAAGAAAAAGAAGTTAAAATAAAACAGATGGAAGAGGAGATTAGGGCGTGGAAAGAAAGGACGGAAAAAAGGCTTGAGAAGGTGGAGGGCAGGACGGAAATGGAAATAGGAGTCGGGGGTAGCGGGGGCGAGATTAAAGGTATTTGGGAGAGGGTAGGGAATATGATAGAAGAGAAAGTGGGAGAGCGTAGGAATGAAAAGGAGGAGAGGGCGGATAGGGAAAGGATAAGGGCAATGGAGTTGAGAATGGAGAGAAAGGAGAAGGCAGACAGGAGAAATAATATTGTGATAAGAGGGTTGAAGATGAAGAGCGGGGAAGAAAGGGAGGGTGTGGAAGCGCTGCTACAGAGCATAGGGTGGAATAAAGGCAGGGTAGGGAAAGTTAAGTTGGAGGGGAGGAAGGAGAAAGAAGTGGCGGTTGTGGAGTTGGAGAGCTGGGAAGAAAAATTGGGGGTAATGAGAAATAAAAATAGGATAAAGGATAAGGAAGTGTTCATCGATCACGATTTGACGAGAAAGGAAAGGGATGTACAGAGAATGCTGTACGACAGGGCTAGGAGGGAGAGGAGTGAAGGGAGATCGGCGAAGGTAGGATATCGGAAAATAAAAATAGACGAGAAAATGTGGGTGTGGGACGAGGAGAAAGAGGTGTTGAAGGAAGTGCAGGGGAATTTGTTTCGTAGGAAGTAGGGGGGCGGGGGTAATGCAGGGTAGAGGAGTTGTGAAGGTGCTTTACTGGAACGTAGCAGGGGTAAAGAAGAAGGATGAGGAGTTCTGGAGGTATATCCAGGAATTTGATGTGGTAGGACTGGTAGAGACGTGGGTGGAAAGAAAGGAATGGGATAGAATAGAGCCAAAGCTGCCAAGGGGGTATAGGTGGAGACTCCAGGAGGCGGTCAGAGTGAAGAAGAAAGGAAGGGCTAGTGGGGGAATTATAACGGGGATTAGAGATGGATTAGAGGAAGAAGCTCACGGAGAGGTAGAGAGGGAGGGAGTGCAAATGAGGAAAGTAAAGATAGGAGGGGGAATGTGTAAGTTTGTGACAGTGTACAATAAGGATGGGATGGAAAGAATTAAAGAAAGGGTGGAAGACCTGTTAGGTGAAAGAGAAGAGGGTATGGTTGTACTGGGTGGGGACTTTAACGCGAGGATGGGGAGGGAAGGGGGCCTTTACAGGGAAGGGGAGAGCTTCGAAAGGAACTCAAAGGATAGGTTAATAAATAAGGAGTGGGAGATTCTAAGGGACTGGATGGAGGATAGAGGCTGGGCGGTGGCAAATGGTATGGCAACTGGGGACGAAGAGGGAGAATACACATACGTAGGTAAGGTGGGGGTATCGGTAATAGATTATGTAGTTATGAATATGCAAGGGTGGGAGGAGATGGAGAGATTCGCAGTAGAAGGGAGGGTAGAATCAGACCATCAGCCATTAGGGTTGTGGATAAGGGGTGAGAACGGTGGAAGGCAAGGTGGGGAAGAAGTGTCGACGGGGGAGAGGGTTAGCTGGACGAGGGAGGCGATAGAGAAATATAAGGAGCAGTTAGGGAACGTACGCTTCGAAGGGGAGACGGTGGAAGAGATATGGGAGGATTTAAAAGAGAAAGTGAAAGGGTGCGTGCAAAAGAAGGTATTCAAAAAGAAGAAGAAAGGAATGGTGAAGCCGTGGTGGGATAGGGAATGTAAAAAGATGAAAAGGAAGGTGAAGAGGAAGTACAAGAAGTGGAAAGAGGGTACTGCGAAAAGGGAGGAGTACGTAGAAATGAGGAAGGGGTTTAGATTGATGTGTAAGAAGAAAGAACAGGAAAAGGAGAAAGAGCTGGAGGAGGAGTTAGGAAATGTTAAGACAGAAGGGGACGTCTGGAAGATAATAAATAGGTTTAGGAAGCGTAGAGTAGGGATAAGCGACAAGATAGGGAGTGAGGAGTGGAGGGAGTTTTTTAAAGAATCATTTCAGGGCTCAGATTCAAGGAAGAGAGATGATGGTAGTAGAAGAACGGGGGAGGCAGAGATGGAGGAGTTGAATGACGAGGAGATAGAGAAACAGATAAGGAAGTTAAAAAGGTCAAAATCAGCAGGGCTGGATGGGCTAGAGAACGAAGCATGGCTGTTTAGTACACAAGAGGTTAGGGAGAGGCTGAAGGAGGTAGTGAAGAAAGTATGGAGGGGGGAGGGATTCCCACGAGGGTGGAGAGAAGGATTAATAGTGCCTCTGTATAAGAAAGGAGAGAGGGATAGGCAGGAAAATTATAGGGGGATTACGCTAATGTATACGGCGTATAAAGTATACGCGATGGTAGTAGCGGAGAGGCTGCGGAAGGATGTCGAGGGGAAAGGAATATTGCCAGAGACGCAGGCGGGCTTTAGGGCAGGTAGGAGTACTATCGACAATATCTACGTTCTACAGCACGTGGTGGATAGAGAATTAGCGAAGAAGGGATCGAGAGTGTACGCGTTTTTTGTGGATCTAAAAGGCGCGTTTCCGTCGGTGGATAGGGGGAGGTTGTGGGAGGCGATGCAGGAGAGGGGAGTGAAAAGAGGCCTGATCGAGAGGGTAAGGGAGATATATGAAGAAACCAAAGATAAGGTAAGAGGAGGACAGGCGATTTCGGAGGGATTCTGGATGGATAAGGGGTTAAGACAAGGGTGTCCGCTTAGCCCGACGCTTTTTGCGATTTTAATTGCGGATATGGAAAGTAAGCTGGAGGCCGGAGTGGTAGGAGGAGTCAGGATAGGAGGGGTTAGAATTTGGTCGCTAGCGTATGCAGATGACATAGTGTTGTTGGCAAAAAGCGAGGAGGCCTTAAAGGAAATGATGAAGAGGTTGAGAAAATACCTGGATAAGAATAGGTTAGAACTGAATGCAGAAAAGTCCAAGGTTATGGTTTTCAGAAAAGGAGGTGGAAGGGATAAGGAAGGGGAGTGGAAGTGGAAGGGAAAGGCGGTGCAGGCGGTGAAAGAGTTTGTGTACCTGGGCTTCTTGTTTCGGAGGAATGGCGGAGTGGGTGGTCACATAAAAGAGAGAGTGAGGAGGGCAAATGTGGTGATGAGGCAGGTGTGGGGGTTGGGAAAGAAGTTATTCGCGGATGATTTTGGGAGGAGAATGAAATTGTTTGACTCACTAGTGATGAGTGTACTATTGTATGGAGTAGAGGTGTGGGGGTGGAAGGAAAGCGAAGAGGTAAATAGGATACAGGAGAGGTATGTAAAGTGGACACTGGGGTTGGCAAGGAACACGCCTAATTATATTGTCAGGAGGGAGACGGGGAGAACGAGTGTAGGGATTCTAGCGGGGAGTCGAGCGTGTAAATATGAGGAGAAATTTTTGGAAGAGGGGGGAAGTAAGCTGGTTAGGGAGTGTTGGTGGGAGAAGGAGAACAGGAGAGGGGGTGGGAAGATGGAGGTTGAAAGAGAAAGGTATTTTAGAACGAATGGACTGCATATTGATGAATTGAGAAGGATGCATGAGGAAGGAAGGAAGGTATATGAGTTGGTTAAGAAAAACAGCATGGAGAGAGAGAAGACAGCAGGGGAAGAAAGAATAAGAGAGACAAGGTTTAATGGGAACTACGTGTGGATTATGCCAAGGGCGAGAGCGCAATATTTGTGTGAGAAAGGAGAGAAAGGAAGTCAGGAGCTTATAGCGAGGATGAGATGTGGGTGCATGGAGGGTTTCAATAGGTTTTGGCTCGATAGGGAAAAGAGGATGTGTGAACTATGTGGGAAGGGGGAGGCAAGAGTGGAGCACTGGTTGGAGGAGTGCGTGGAGGTGGAAAGGAGTGGGATAAGCATGGAGGTATTGATGCATGAAAGGGGGGACAAAAGGGCAGTAGCATGGGTGAAGGGAGTATTGGATAAGATGGAGAAGAAGAGAAGGAAGGAGGAAGAGGAATGGAGAAGGAAAGATTGTAAATAGAGGAGGAAGTAAATATAAGTAATTGTAAATATTGTAAATAGTAGATAAGTATTAGGTATTAGTCGCGGAGGCAGAGTATGGTAATGCGAGGCAAGCAAGAAAGTAGGGACATGCGAGCGAGGCGAGGCGAAGCGAGGAAGGCAATGCGATAAGAGCGAGCGGCGTTAGATATAAGGTGTGGAAGGATGTTAGTTTTAAGGCTTAGTTGTAAGAAAATTCTGTAAAAAAAAAAAATGGAAGTGTAAGCAAGTCAATTTTTTAAGGCCAGCAGGCTAAAAAATAAACGTTTATCTATATATAAAAAAATAGCCTCAAAGTATGTTGCTAGTGATGTAATTGTTTGGTAATTGTTGTTTCTTTCAATTTTCGTAATGTAGTAGTCTTAGGAATTGTTAAAGATGGAAATTTGTACAACAACAATAAGCATACACTTGCTGTGTATCATAATCCTTTTTTCAATTTCTTAAGATTTCATTGATTAGTCGCGATCAAGTTTCAATTCCTAAGTCTTTAATCTGAGAGAAGGAGCCATTTGTTCATATAATTTGTTTATGAAATTAATAAAAAATTTGGGATGATAATTTTCCATCACTAAACATCACTGGTGACATAATTTGTGGAAATTAAAGAGAAAAAGCGATTTCTTTCGGCATTTAAATGTCCACACTGGGCATTTGTTTATATAATTTGTTTATAAAATCCATAAGAAATATCGTATGATAATTTTCCATCATTAGGCATCACTAGCGACATAATTTTAGGAAAACTATGAGAAAAAACGATTTCTTTTTGCCTTTAAATGTTCACACTGGGCATTTATTTATATAATTTGTTTATAAAATTAATAAAAAATATCGGATGATAATTTTTAATCATTAAATATCACTAGCGATATAATTTGACGAAAATTAAGAGAAAAAACGATTTTTTTCTGCATCTAAATGCCCACACTAGGCATTTGTTTATATAATTTGTTTATAAAATTCATAAAAAATATCGAATGTCAAATTTTTATGATCGAGTATTATTTTTTCGATAAAAGCAAGTAATTTGAAAGCAAAATTTTACTTTGGAAACGAAGAATCCATATTGTAGACAATTTGGTAAGTGAATTTTTTTATAACAATCAACTTAACAATGTCATAATTATTTTTTGCTTTCAACTACCCCCATGCATAAAGTCTGGCAATGCTGATCATAGAAAAAAAATTTTCACTAAGATAAACAAAAAAAAACGAAAAAATCGACTTTTTATTCACTTTTTGCATTAACATAAAAGTTTAAACAAAAAAATGAAAAATCAGGCCACACAAATCTCTTCAAATTTCAATGCTGAATTTTTCTGAAAAAAAAAATCCAAAATCGGTTAAGAATTGCCAGCTACAAGTTATTTTGAACCTCGTTTTTTGATTTCATCCCACTGTGGAACGTGACAACAGATATAAATATTAAATATTTTTGTCATAACAAATTCATCCATCCTTACTGAGTCTGATTGCCTGTGTTGTAAAAAATCCATCTTGCCGAATCCACTTCCATACGTTCATAGTTTCGAACAAGTTTAATTCTAAATTTCAAATATTTAAAAATGTTTCAAGGTCATGACTAAAAAGTTTAAAAAAGTCCCAGCAAAAAATTTTTTTTTTTAAGGAATCAGTGATAATTTGACAAATATTTTTTCAGAGTAAATACAAATTCAAATTTTAATTGAAAATAATAATATAAGGATATGCTTTATAAACTTAATATTAGGAGGGCTTTATAAAATTGAGGAAAATAGCCAAATTGCATTGATAAATATATAAAAAGTTCAAGAGAATCTATAACTGGCTTGAAAACGTAGTTCAATATGTAATTATTCTATTAAAATGAGGCATCTGGCGTTTTCTGGATTTTTTCTTTCGCTTTAAATAAAAATTGAAATTTATTTGTTCCTGAAAAGATTAATTGCGTTTAGAGATTGAAAAAGGAAAATTTTACCTTGTTTCTATGAGAAAAACTTTTTTGATATTCAAAATACAACAATACGATATCTAGCGTATTTGTTCGCGTCTCTGAGACGCATCGATCGACCTATTGTTGAAACTTCTATGACCTACCAGTACAGATTTATGAAGTTTAAAAAAATGGTTTATTCTGTCTATATAAGAAAAACTCTTTTGATATTCAAAGTACGACAATATTAAATTGAGTGTATTTGTTCGTCTCCTTGAGACGCAACGATTGACCTATTGACAAATCTTTTGTCATCCATTAGTATCTATTTATGAATTTAAAACAAATGGTTCAATCTCATCATATGAGAAAAACTTTCTTTATATTCAAAACACGACAATATTACATGTAGAGTATTTGTTCGCGTCCTTGAAACGCATCGAGTGATCTATTGATGGACTTTTTATGACCCACCAGTACCGATTCATGAAGTTTCAAAAAAATGGTTTATTCTGTTCATATGAGAAAAACTTTTTTGATATTCAAAACACGACAATGTTACATGCAGAGTATTTGTTCGCGTCCCTGAGATGCATCGATTGACCTACACGGAGAAAATTTGTTCATTAAAATTTACCAAATTAGTTAGGTAAATGGAGGACATTACTGCATTTAGATTAAGTTTACAATTATTTTAGGATTCAATACAAAACAGAACTATAAATAATACAAAAGAGTTATGTAAAATCTCAAGTCCAAAAGTGACAATTCTGATATGTAATAATTGATATAAGGGTTGTATTATTTTCATACCAGTATATTATTAAATAACGTAAAGTATTGTGATTTTTTATTAAATGAATGATATAAAGTTTACTTTTGTGTTATATTAACGATTCACTTAAAATAAAGTATAGATTGCAGAATTTTTAAAGAGATTTTCACTTTTATTAGGAGAAAAATTACACATCAGTAAGGTAAAATGAGAATCGCAAGGGACGTCAACATTCTCAGGGCTGAAGTTTAAAGTCAAGCCCCCCATAGAAACTTTAACATTTTTAAGTTTTTCGAGGCGGGAGATCCCCGAAGACTAATGTTTGAAAACAAAGTTGAATTTATAACAAAAAAATATGAATTGTCTACATAAATAATTGAATTTCTCATAAAAGAGAAAATGTTTTTAACAAAATAAGTGAATTTTCGACTTAAAGAGATCAATTTTCTAGCAAAAATGAAGTAGCTACCTTTATCGTTGAAAAAATTATTTTCTACAAAAAAACACAACATATTTCAACAACATTTGTTCAATTTTCAACAAAAGAAACGAACTTTCAACTAAAATAATGCATCTTCAAATAAGAACAAAAAAAAACTTTTCCCCAATTAGGTGAATTATCAACCAAGAAGATGAATTTTCTATAAAAAAAAAGACAAATTTTCAACTAAAAACATACATTTTAAACGAAGAATAGAATAGTTTAACTTTCAGTTAGAGAAATAAGTTTTTAAACAAATTAAATAAATTTTACAACCAAACAAATGAATTTTCAACCGAAAAGATATAATGGCTATAAAAAAAATTTGATGAAAAATGGAATATATTTAAATTTTTAGTTAAAAAAATTAATTTTTCAATTTTGATTCAAAAAAATTAATTTTCAATATAAAAAATAATTTTCAACTAAAGAAATAACAATTTCAACCAAAAAGATTTATGTATAGAATTCCTGAAAATAAAACAAAAAAAAACGTTAAATGGGATTTTGAATTTGATTTTAATCTAATTTAAAATTCTTAAATTTTAAAAAGATTAATTTTCTACCAAAAGAAGAATAATTTTTAAGAAAATACATGAATTTTTCATCAAAATTTTTCATTTTTAATTGAATTTTCAACCCAATAGTTGCATATTTAACCAAAAAGGTTGATTTTCTACACACAAAAAAATAAATTTTCAACTAAAAAACATACATTTTTAACAAACAGAATAGATTAATTTTTAGTTAGAGTAATAAGTTTTCAAGAAAATAAAATTAATTTTCAACTAAACAAATTAATTTTTTACAAAACGATTAGATTTGTATGAAAAAGAATCTCGATAAGAAATTGAGTTAAATTTTTAGTTTGAAAAATTAATTTTTAATAAGGAAAAACTATTTTTTAACGAAAGAAATTGAATAAAATACATAAATTTTAACTAAAAATATTAATTTTCTACCAAAAAAGACAAACTTTCAACAAAATAGATAAATATTTAACTAAAAAAGGTAAATTTTCAACAAAAAATAGATGTTAAATTTTCAGATAGAGAAATAAGTTTTTAAGGAAATAACTTGTACAGTGTTATTAAATTATATTAAAATTTGCTGCGTTAAATAATGTATAAATGATAAATATTACCATTAATGTAGATAGTACTCATTTTCAACATAAATTTATTATGAATTTCAACTTATAATATATTATCTTATGAAAAATTAAAATTAATAAAATTATAGAATTTATATATATTTCTATAAACATTAAAATCTCAAAAATATATTTATAAGAAAATCGCAAATAAAAATAACCAAAATGAAAAAACGTCAATTAACCTAACATTTTTGTACACTTTTTAAAATTAGAAAATATCAAAAATGAAGCTTTCTAAGATGAAATTTTTCGAAAATGTTTTTTTCGAATTTTCGAAATTTTCGTTAAATATCGTGAGAATGACAACAAATAATTTGAGAAATTCGAATTGATATAATTCGACAAAATGATAACAGCTATTTCCATACAAACAATTTTTTATTTTTCGTTTATAAGTAAAATTTTTTATTAAATATAAAGAGTGTAGTCTGTATCAATAAATGTTGATAATCAGAAAAATTTTTTATGCTACAATCTAAAATTATGTCATACATCTATCTCTATCTTTCTCTGCCCCTTTCTTTTTTTTTAATTCTCTGTGTTCTATTTTTGACGTTAATTTAAATTAAACTTATAGAGTATATTTCTCTAGAAAATTACATAAATGTTTACGAATCAAAACAAAAAGACTGTATGAAACTTTACATGGAACTACCTGCCTCTACGAGGAAGAAAATTTATTTGATACAACAAAAAACCTTAGGTTGAAGTTTTTCTTTCGAATATAGAACAATCAATTGGACACCATATACGTCATTTAAAATTACTTAATTGCAATATCCTCAATATTTTCCATCCTAGGTAGGAAAAGAACAACTTTTTGACTACAGATAAAAATTGAACAACTGAGAAAGAATTGATTACGGTCATTGAAATTAGAAGAATCGAACTCTTGAAGGCAAACATTATTTCACCTGCAGTTATAAAAACTGAACTTTTGAATTTCAAACATTAAAAATTAAAGCTTAAAAATGTTAATACGAACGCTGAATAATTGACACGTGTAAAATAGAAGCTTTTAACACTGTTCAATAAAAAATTTTCAATTAAAACCTGTTTATCTGAAAAATTTTAATTTCAATCTTTTTAAATATTCTCTCAAAAATGTGTTTAAAAAAAATCATTTAGAACTTTTCCAGGAATCTAGTAACAGTTTTATTATTTTGGAACTTGAATTCTTCCTACGATTTTTGAAAATCATGCAAAAGTAAAAAAACTACCTCAAAATAATCCAGATTATTTTTTTTGTAAATTTTGAAAATCTTATTGAAAATACTTTGAAAATTAATTTGAAAAAAATTATTGTTAGTTTTTCTAGGAATGTTGATACAAATTTTCTATTCATTTAAAACCTTACAAAATGCTTCAAAAGCTTATAAATTTTCTGTTCGACACCTTCAAAAATCTACATTGTGTTTTAAATGTTTTGCAACCTTCTCACTTTTTAAATTATTTTGGAATCTTTTCAAAACTTCTCAATAGATTTTAAACTTACTCGATAACTTTCCAAATTGATAATTGTTCAATTGTCATTTATTATTTAACAATTTTTTTTTAAATCTTTTTAAATATTCTCTTAAAATTAATTTTTTTTAAATGAAAAATCATTTCAATTTCCCCAGCAAATTTGATATTCATTTTGCTATTTCCTTAAAACCTTGAAAGATCCTTAAAAAGCTTCAGAATTTTATTTGGAAATCATCACAAATCTAAATTTATTTTTTTATTTTTTGATGTCTTTTCCAGTTTTAAATTAAGTTTCGATTTTCTCAAACCTTGTGAATGTCTCTTAAACTAACTCAAATTTTCTCTAGAGTGGTAATTATTCAATTATCATTCATGCATCAAAATTCAATGATTTCACTTTCATACTAAACATTTGTAAAATAGAACCATTGAAATTGTAACGTTCAAAGTTTAAATTTAGTACTCTGAAATATTAGCGAGTTAGGGCTTCTTATTGTAAATGATCCAGTTAGAAATTGTCTAGTTTTTATTATTTGATTTATAATTTCTCATTTTAAATGAAAAGTAAAATATTGCTAAATATTCAAAAAAATGTCTTCCTTAATTAAAAAAGTTCAAATTAAATGGTTAAAGATGGAATATTTTAGATTTAGATTAAAGATTGTTCACATTTGTTTAACTACTGAGGCTTTTAAATTGAAAAATGTCTATTTTTAACGTTAAAATCTGTAACTTGCTTAATTTTGAACAGAAACGTTGATGTGGCTTCTAAAAGTATTGTTTGTAAGAATTTATATTTTTTTGTTTGAATTTTCATGTTTACAGAATAAACTCCCAGTATATACAACACAATTTTAAGTACAATTTTCCAATATATCAACTTTTGTGAAATCTTGTATTTTTTTGTAAAGATTTGTAATTTTCTACAATAATTTACGTGAAATTTAAAGTGTTTTTATTACTTCAAATACCCAAATTAAAAAAATGTAAAATCCTGTAGTTTTCTGTAACACCTTGTAGATTTTTACAACAAAATAAAATATTGATACAAAGTTATACGATAAATATTATGACTTTCCCTGCTAGGATATGTTTCTTAAATTTATTGTTAATCATTTTCCGGCCACAATAGTATTAGAAAAAATCTTCTGTGATTTTGGTTGTTAGGAAATGTTGACTTACTTGTTTGAATATTTGACGGATGTTAAAATAAATAAATCGTAAATAAATTAAACGACTTTTCTTGATTTCCCTATTTCTTTTAAAGTGATTTTCATAGTATAATAAAAAAAATCAGCAGTGGTTTTTGCTTTTATTTATTGCCAATTTTCTTGCTGCATGTTTAAGGGGTGTTAAAGCAACCCCCTAACATCTTGAATAAACAAAACAAATCTACAAGATCTACACAATATGAGCATCGAGTCAAAACTAGTAAACAATTTTTGAGAAGGATAACTTTTTAATAATCTGCAGGTTTGAAATGACAAAAAAAAATTATAATTAAACATTTTGACAAAAAGCCATTTTTGTACATTTGGTGCGGGATCCTTAATTTAATTTAATTTATTTTCTCAAGTTATTTAGAAATCCGTCAAGATTCCTTCAAATCTGTTGAGTATCACTGATATCCTAATTACATTTTTAAAATCTTTTGAGATTTTTCGAAAGCTTGAAATTTTTTAAATGCCTTTGACTTTTTAAAATGCCTTTTAATATTTTAAATTAGTTGAAAACAACTGAAATCAGAGTCTTTGCTCGACAGATGTTTTTTTTTCATGAAAAATCCCGGTCACTCAATCAAATTCCTGTTAATGTCCCGATTTTTTCCCCGTGAAAAAAAATGCTGAGTTTTTCCCGGCCTTCCTATTAAAAACCTTTCAATTCTTTACAAGTACTCTGAAATCCCGGGAAAACTCTCAAATTTTGTTAAATCTCTTGAAATACATAGAAATTCTTTATAACGTTATGGAATCTTTTAATTTTTTTGAAACCCTAGGAACTCCTCAAATATTGTAAAATTCTTTGAAATCCTATATAATTTTTTAATCTTTCAAGATAAACTATATTCTTTAAAATCCTTTCAAATTTCTAAAATCCCATAAATCTAGTGAAATCACTAAAGATCATTTGAAATTCTGCGCATCTTTAAATCTTTAATATCTTTCTAATTCATTTTAAAATGTTGTTTGAAATCCTATGAGAATCCATAAAATCTCTCAAAATTTCATTCCGTTTTATTTACTGCCTAAAGTTTTCTAGAAATTATTTGAAGTTTCCTACAAATCCTTCAAGATACAATGAAATTTCATTAATTATCTTGAAATCTGTAATATCTTCTAAGATTCTAAAATCTTCAATATTCCTGAAATCAGTTAAAATCCTCTAAAACCTTTTGCAATCCTTTTACATTTTTGAAGTCTTTTGAAATTTCAAGAAATGTTCTCAAATATTAGAAAATTTCTGGAAACTCCCTTTAAATCTTTTGAAATACACTAAAAGCTTTGAAACCCTACAAAATGTATTTAAATCTCTGCAATCAGATGAAATCGTTCGAATCACATCAGAATATGTTAAAATCTTTTAACTTTCTCGATTTATTTAGAAATCCCTTGAAATGTTAAAAAAAAATGTTTAAAGTACCTTAAAATGTTTTAAAATCTTTTACACGAAATACCGAAGTGTCAAAATGAGCTAAAAATCGCATCAAAACTTTGCGCAATGGTTAATTTTAATTTTTTAAATAATGTTGTTGCCAAGTGTTTGCAAAGTAACAAAATTGTTGCAACAGCGAGCAATTCAAGAAAATAGTAGCATTGTTGTAATTTTTTTCAAACTCGTAGCAAAATAGTTGCATCATCAAAAATGTGTCAAAAATTTTCAATAGTGCCGTGAGTCCAGTAATAACAATAAAAACTAATGTTATCTAAGCCTGAACCATTTGAACTTACAACAATGCAAAATGTGTATTTTGTGAGTAGAAATGAAAATCGGAATTTAGATATCTATTCATGATGTTGATATCCAATAACTTTGAGAATCTGATAGTGTGGAATGTGTAGTCATGAAATTACGAAACTTGTTTCATGAAAGAGGGAACATTAAAACTCGCTAATTATGACAGTTCATCCATATTGAATAGCTGCTTTAGCTACTGCACTGACCCAAATCGGAAAAACTCATTTGCAACGTAATGGAATTTTCTGCTCGTATTTCCGGGCATTTATCGTTCTAGGATGAAAACGTTTCCCGCAAACTGTCATACGAGACTAAAATTGCCTTTGTGAATATCTACAGTCAGAATCAAGGCTGATTCATTTGAAAGATCCGTTGAATGAGAAATCTACAAAACACAATTATATAAAAATTGAACAATCCTCTTTTTTGTTTCCTCATAGAGGAAGCTTTTTAATGGTAAAATTTTCCAAAATTTTTGAAATCATTTAATTAAACCTTCCTCAATTTGAAAATGTTTAATACAATGTTCTAAGCAATTGTCCGGATGTGTGTATGTATGTCACACTGTTTTGTGAACACGATAACTTGAAAACGGTGGCAGATAAATTTTTTATTAGCATAATTCAAAGTTGATGCAAGAATTTAAAAGATTCCTTGGTTAGAGACAAATCGATTGACCTATAATATTAACACATTTTATTAAAGAGTAGGGAAGCTATGGTAATGCATAATATTTGGAAATACGGTTTTTTATAGTAAAACTTTTTTCTTCGACATAATTCAAAGTTGATGCAAGAACATAAAAGATTCCTTGGTTCGAGACGAATCCATTGACCTGCAATATTAATACATTTTATTAAAGAGTAGGGAAGTTATGGTGATTCATATATTTTTAAAATCGATTTTTATAGCAAAAATTTTTTTATTCTCCTAATTTAAAGTTGATGCGAGAATAGAAAAGTTGTGTTGATTAAAGACGAATCGATTGACCTATGACATTGATACATTTTATTGAAGAGTAAGAACGTTATGCTCATTTATAATATACGGATCATCTGGTTCAAACAGAAAAACTTTTTTCATCGACATAATTCAAAGTTGACGCATAAATAGAAAAGACTTTTTGATCATAAATTTTCGAATAGAATAATTCTGAAAATTTTTGTAAAGAATTCATAAAGCTCGGTAGTGGATAGGTTGCGATAGAACTTTTCCCTTCCGTTTTCCAGCTCGGAAAATTATCATTTCGAATACAAAATTTGATTTGTCTGATTTGTCTTTGCATTTGAAAAATTGTTTGTATTATTTTGTAATTTTGTATTTTGGAAATGATGGCGTGAATTACTATTTTTTTACTCTTTTAACTGTACAATGTATGAAAACAAAAATAAACATTTTTACAGTTTAACGGCTTTTCATTCAAAAAATTTTAAATAAAAAGTGTTAAAAGCTTCCATTTTGTACGCTCAAATTATTGATTGTTCGAATTAAAAAAATTTTTAGCTTCAATTTTGAAAGTTTAAAATTCAAAATAATTTTACTTCAAGAAAAAAAAGTCGTTCTTTTTCGACCTAGGAGGACAAATATTGAGAACATTGCAATTGCATAATTTTAAATTACATATGTGGTGTCCAGTCGATTGCTATATATTTGCAAACAAACTTCAAAAGTAAGAGATTTTTTTTAATAACGATTACTCATAATTGTCTTTTAATATTCTACCATTCCTTCAAAGTTTAAAGATAGAAGCTTTTTTTGTAATATCAATCATGTACACATCTTAATTCAAAATTAGAAAATTAAAACTATAATAAAATACAGAAATGTACAAAAAAGTACAAAATTCGTCTAAATAATATAACAAAGTTCTACTTTCCTGATATTTTGGTTTTAATTTTTTGTATTTATTTGTAGATTCTTGTAAAAATAGTTTTAGTTTACTGTACTTTTTTGTAAAAAATTTTCCACCAGGGTACTTAATAATTGAGAACTTAAGTTAATTATATTTTATGTTAAAAATGGTTGAAGGAACAATGTCAATTTTGTAAAAAGATGTTGCAAGAAAACGTCAAACTTCGATATCAAAAAAAATTTGAATAATTTGAGAAATGATTAACATTTTTCAAAGTCTTTCGACTCAGTTTAAAGGTAACTCTCCATAGTAATTTTCTGAATTTTTAATCCACACTTTACATTTTGAAATAAAATTGAATAATGCCATTTAAATTAAGTTTGTTCAATTGTAATATCAAATTAAATTGAAGTATAAATTAATTCAATTTATTTCATTAACTTTTGAAGAAAATCATTTCGACAATCAATATAATGATTATATATTATTTTAATTACCAAAAACATGAAACCACACCAAAAAGATCTGCGATACGAATAATCTTCCGAGTACAACTACAGAAATTTAAAAAATGAATTAAAAAATACTATGTTCGACATTATGAAACTTGGCGGGATCCAATGTATAACGGAAATGATTCATAAACATTGCTGGTTATAGGACTCTAATGATATGATATAATCACAACAAGTTTTAGAATGTCAAAAAAGATTTTTTTTATTTATTTGAAAAATTTCTACACGGAACTTTAAGAAAAAAAGTTTTTAAGCGTGTACTCTTATGAATTTTTTTAAATTGAAGAATTTTACATTAGATTAAACTCAAATCCAAAATCTTATTTAACAACCAATACTTAAGTTCATGTATAGAGTTCCTGAAAATAAAAACAAGAATCCAACGACCAAATTTGGACAACCACCATAAAATGCTCCTATTTTAATTAGAAAAAAAAACTTCTTCTTAAAAGAAAAAAAATTTCTTTGGAAAAAAGTAAACTAGCTGTGAATTCGATCTCGAGTGTTTCCACTTTGTTTGTATTTATAATTATATGGTGCTCAATTTAAAAATAGAAATTTACAAAAAATACAAAATTACAAAATAATACAAACAATTTTTGAAATACAAAGAGAAATCAGACAAATCAAATTTTGAATTCGAAATTATAATTTTTCGAGCTGGAAAAGGGAAAGGAAAAATTCTGTCGCACCCCATCCCTTTGCCAGCTTTATGATTAAAAGAAAAAAATTGTCAGAATTATTCTACTTGAAAATTTATGATCAAAAAATCTTTTCTATTCATGCGTCGTCAACTGTGAATTATGTCGATGGAAAAAGTTTTTCTGTTAGAAACAGATGATTCATATATTATAAATGAGCATAACTTCCTTAATCTTCAATAAAGTGCATTAATATTATAGATCAATCGATTTTCCTCGAATCAAGGAATCTTTTCCGTTCTTGCATCAATTGTAAATTATGTTAGTGAAAAAAGTTTTACTATAAAAAACCGTGTTTTCAAATATTATGCATAACCATAGCTTTCTTACTCTTCAATAAAATGTATCAATGCTATAGATCAATCGATTCGTCTTGACTCAACACAACTTTTCTATTCTCGCATCAACTTTAAATTATGAGAATTAAAATTAATTAAAATTAACATTTTTAGTATAAAAATCGATTTTAAAAATATATAAATTACCAT
>CAKNYM010050273.1:74340-87910 GCA_932195095.1 Andricus curvator
TATAAAAATCGATTTTAAAAATATATAAATTACCATAACTTCCCTACTCTGTAATAAAATGTATTAATATTGTAGGTCAATCGATTCGTTTCGAACCAAGGAATCTTTTATATCCTTGCATCAACTTTGAATTATATTGAAGAAAAAAGTTTTATTCTGAAGAACCGTATTTTCGAATATTATGCATTACCATAGCTTCCTTACTCTATAATAAAATGTATTAATATTATAGGTCAATCGATTCGTCTCGAATCAACACTTATTTTCTGTTCTTGCATCAACTATGAATTATGTTAATGAAAAAAGTTTCACTATAGAAAACTGATTTTCAAAATATATAAATTACCATAACTTCCCTACGCTTTATTAAAATATATTAATATTGTAAGTCAATCGATTCCTCTCGTAGCAAGGAATCCATTATATTCTTGCATCAACTTTCAATTATATTAAAGAAAAAAGTTTCACTATAAAAAACCGTATTTTAAAATATTATGCATTAACATAGCTTCCTTAATCTTCAATAAAATGTATTGATATTACCATAACTTGCCTACGCTTCAATAAAATATATTAATAGTACAGGTCAATCGATTCGTCTCGTACCAAGGAATCTTTTATAATGTTGCATCAACTTTCAATTATGTCAATGAAAAAAGTTTTACTATAAAAAACTGATTTTTCAAATATTATTAAGTGCTCAGAAAAAATGCAACAAATATTTTTAGAAATGCGACTAGAAATGCGTCCGGTTCAAGATATTAGTCGGGAAAATAAGCGCTCCAAATTTCATAATTTATCTGCGACCGTTTTCAAGTTATCGTGTTCACAAAAAAGCGTGACATCCACACATCCACACGCACATCCACACACACATCCGGACATTTGCTTAGAACATTGTATTAGACATTTTGAAATTGGGGAAGGTTCAATTCAATGAATTTAAAAATTTTGGAAAATGTTACCATTATAAAGCTTCCTGTATGAGGAAGCAAAAAGAGGGAAGAAATAAAAAAAGAGAAGGAAAGGTATTTGGTTTGTTGCCTTCTCATTTTTCTTTCCTCTTTTTTATTTTTGTCCAAAAAAATTTTTTTTGTTTTTCAAGTTTCTTTTTCTTCAATTACAATAGGAGCATTTTATGGTGGTTGTCCAAATTTGGTTGTTGGATTCTAGTTTTTATTTTCAGGAATTCTATACATTGATATGCATTTTTTTCAGATTACTTGGCCAACTTCGATTTCACAAATTCATGTAGTTGTACTGAGCTAATTTTTTCTGTCGCAGATGTTTCTGTGAGATCTTGTAGTTTTTGAGCCGCTGAATTGAATTGGAACAAGGATTATTTTGATTGGGTCTCAATCAAGTGGAGAAAAATAGACATAAATTCTTCGAACTGACTTCTCTAGTCAAACTGAAAATTTTAAATTCTGTTCATTTGCTACCATTAATAGCAGGAGCATATTCTACTAGATTTTGATTCGATGAATCTATTGTCAGAAGGCAGAAAGGACTTTACAAAATAAATTGACATAGCCAAAGCTTTCACGAAACATTTAAGACTGTGCTGATATATTTATTCACGTCGCGAAATCTTCTATTATAATCTTAGTAAAGTATTCAAAATTGTTATGAAAATTCGGTGTATTCAATAAATTCATTTAACCGCACAAATAATCATGATCAAATATTATTTTCCCATAGTGTGTTTCGGCTGTCAATATACTAACGAGGGAAACCTACATCCTTCGGAATTTTGTTTGGATCTAAACTCTCCCCAGTAATAGGACATTACTCAACTTGTTTTATGCTGAAGTAATAAGATGCGCTTTTCATCCGCTATTGAAAAAAACGGCTTTTGAATAATCCACTACCTTCAAATGGACGGCGATGCGAGATTCTTTTAACTACCGGTTATATCAGGCAGTAGCCCTCCGAGTTTGTAACCGAAAAGTCTGGGCTCAAATCCTGCTGCCATTATCATTGCTTTTGCTCGATTCGAATAAACGTAATTAACTGTTTACTCTCACGGATTTTTCGTATGATAAACTTCTTTTCCAGCTCATGCAGTGCCAACGATATAAAAAATTCCGTAATGGAAGGACAGCAATGCTCTCAATTTGGCTCCCCAACCCCACTGCGCGTGCGTTTCACCAGCAGCCTCATTGGATGTTGATCGCGCGCTTATTTGAAATGATTAAATATGCAAATCAATTTTTGACAATATATAATAATCATAAATTACAAACAAATATTATGATTGATTTCAAATTTACATTGGTGAAAAAGGTAATCCTTCCTTCGAATTAAAAATTAATAATTTGTTCGTAAAGAGTACAATCAAATAATTATTTCACCTTGCACTCTAAAAGACTATTTTGTGATCTGAAAATTAATTTTTATTATTTCCACAATGATGAATTATTATGAAAAATTGATTCACACATGTAATAGTTTCAAAAAAGCGCGCTGTATAAAGCCAATAAGACTGCCGATGCAACGCATGCGCAGTGCAGTTTTGGAGCTGAATTGGGAGCACTGGAAGGCAGTGTCGTACAGTTTGGGACACTTTTTAGGTTGGGACAGCGAGTTTTTCTCCATTTCTTTGTACTAGGTTCACCTGTTATAACTGTCACATACACTCTAAAAACAGACTATTGACTGTCAAACGATTCCTTTCACTATTAAGGGATTTTTCCATTCAAAATTGACATGAGAGGAAATCCTTTCACAGTTAAAGGATTGTCCTTTCAAACGCTGTCCCTCAACTGTGAAAGGATTCCTTTTGACCTTGAAGTGAAATCTATTGTCGAACCAAAGAAAAAATAATTTGAACGTTAAAAGAAAACTTATTGAATGATGTTACGTGCAAGAAATGTACAAGAGCCGCACTTTGGTTAATTTAAATATAAAATCGATAATTATCAATTCTATAACAACAATCTGTTCTATATTTCAGCGTTAAAAAATGTAAAGGTACAACTTTGTGTTGGTTGGTTGCCTTCTCATTTTTCTTTCCTCTTTTTCATTTTTGTGCAAAGAAACAAATTTTTTTGTTCTTAGGAATTGCAATAGGAGCATTTTGTGGTGTTTGTCAAAATTTGATCGTTGAAATCTTGTTTTATTTTCAAGAATTCTATACGTTAACTTGATTATTGGACGTTAAATGGAATTTTGAATTTGAATTCAATCTAATTTGAAATTCTTAAATTTCAATTTAGCTGACTTGGATTGGTGGTCATTTCTAACCACCCTTTTTTTTAAATGAATTTTTTTCATCAGATCGAAGTTGCATATGGTCCTAAAGCTTTCCGAAAGGTTAAATTATGGTGTGATATCAACCAAAAATTAAGAGGCAGTATCCTTCAGAAAGGGTTTTTGATTGAATCTCGAAGAAATGATGTTTTACCTAAAAATATATTTTTCTTGGATAACAAACTTGGAGATTTTGCTTTTCACCGTAAATTTTGCAATAGAAAATTTGAACATAATTTAAAAATTTTTAAACTCTCAATGCTGAATTTACTGATCAAGGATGTTTCAAATCATGTTAATTTTTTTAAAGTACAAATTTTCAGAGTCAAAAGTGAATTAGAAGTAATTTTGCCACAAGATAAAATCATTGATCTTTTAAAACATCAGATTTTCCTCAACCGAAGATTTGTAAACGATGATAAAAAACACAAAAACAAACTTTCTATTTTGATTCATCAACAAACTAATATTCAAGAACAAAATTTAAATTTGCACAAGATTTTTGAAGAAGAAGATAAGGATCCTTGATTTTTAAATTTGGCAAAGATTCAAATTCCTCATTCAGTCACAGATATTCTCAGATTAGGTAAAGGTTTTAGTAACCATGTGATAAAAAGTAAATCAAAACAAATGATGGAAGTAGTCAAAGATGTTGAATCAAGTATACACAAAATTCAAATATTAGATCAACAGGATTTCCAAAACAAGGTTTTACGCTTGTCAAAGAGCTCTGTTGATAAAAATTGTTTGCACATTAGTAGTATTGATCGTAAAATTTCTGAAGGTTTCAGGATAACAAAAGATTTCCTTGAGACTAACCCTGATATAATTTGCATGAATGCTGATAAAGGCAATATTACAGTTTGCATGAAGAAATCAGATTATATTAGGGATATGGGGGATTTACTTTCCAATTGTGATAACTTTGAATTATTGAATGAAAATCAGTTGAAAGAATTAAGAAGAGACACTTTCAAGATTCTAGACAATGGGAGAAAGAAAGTACTTTTGGGAAAGGATATAAGATGGACTGATATAATTACCGAAGACACAGTTCTTGCAAGATGTTATGGTTTGAGAAAGATTCACAAAGATGGCTATCCTTTGAGATTGGTTACTTCAACTATTAACAATACCACCGAATTTTTAGAACAAAACTTTAATTTGATACTTAAAGACTCAATTACAAATTCCAAATACAATATTAAAAATAGCTGGGAATTCCAAAAAAATTTTATTGAAAAAACTGTTCCTGATGACCATGTAATGATTCCTTTGGACGTTGTTGCAATGTTTCTAAGTATAACTCTTGAATTGGTTAAACAGGCAATTTTAAATATATGGGATAATATAAAAACACGTACTCGATTAAGTCAAAAAGATTTGATTGAAGGGATAGTTTTCATTATGAACTCAACTTATTTTAAATTCAATGGATCTTTTTATAGGCAAAAATTCGGTACTCCCATAGGATCAGTCATTTCTCCGATTTTAGCAGAAATAGTTATGGAAGATTTCGGTATATTGATGACACTTAATTATGTGTTCCTCTAGCAAAGTTACAGGCGGTTTTTGATGCTTTTAATAGTTTTCATTCAAAACTTCTGTTTACCCATGAAATACAGAACAATAATAGATTCAGTTTTTTGGACTTAGAAGTAATTAGGGGTCAGGATGGTAATATTATTACCAATTGGTATAGGAAAAGAACATATTCAGGTAGAATTTTGAATTTCTCTTCAAAACAAAATTGCAGTAATCAAAAACTTAGTTGACAGAGTTCTAGGCTTGTCCCACATTTCATTTCACAAAGAGAATTTGAATATTTTTAGGAATATCCTTTTTCCTAATCATTACCCACAAAAGTTAATTGAGCAACATATCACAATTAGAAGTCAACAAATCAAAAACAAACAAAGTAACAGTTCAGCTACAGATAATCAGAAAGAATTGAGAGAATATAGTTCTTTCAATACTTTTTTTCTTCCTTTTTTTGGTCAAATTTCGAAAACTATTGAATTTATGTTGAAAAAATTTAATATTCATACTATTTTCCGTATACCATTTGAAAGGGATTCAATAATAACTTTTGGTAAAGATCCTTTAGTGATGTTTGTTTTAGGACGTTGTTATAAGAGTATTCTTGCTAGACATACAAGAGGGTTTGTTGATGTTGACCATGAGTTTGACTGGAATAATTTTGAAATTTTACACCGTGAAAGTAATGAGAGAAAGAGAGAATTCATGGAAATGCTTCACAATTAATACATGAATCGTGCAGTGAGCTTTTGTTGCGCACGTTCATCAGTAAAACTACTTCCGTTTTGCATTTAACGGATAAGTCTTGGAACAGTGAAACGATTCTGTTGATGGGCAAAAGAAATCAGCCCAATTTCAAAGGACACATTCTGAAAGGAACGTAATTTTAATGGTAATAGACTTTTTCTTAGAATGTTTGAGTACAAATAGTGATACTAATATGTCACGGTGATAATAAAAAAAATACTAAAAGATAATTGCAAAGAAATGGAGAAACCGCCCTGTCCCAATCTTTACGACACTCCCCAAGTTAGTGTCTAAATTTAATAGTCAATTCCGAAAACATAGTTCAATATGTATAAGTCTCGACCTCTTAAGTATATGTATATCCAATGAGTCACTTTTTGTAAGTTCAATAGAATAAAGAGACAATAAGTCTTTTCCAATTGTAATAGACAATGAGACGTTTCGGCTTAGATTGAAGCCATCATCAGTCAAATTTATTGATGGTTCTAAAAATTTTTCAAATAATATGCAAAATTATACAAAGTGCAAAAAGAAAAGCGGAAAATCAAAGAAAAACAAGGTGTTTGTATAAATAATAAAGAAAAGACATACCTGAGGAGAAAAATGTCAAAAATGGTAATTATTGTATAAAATATAGTCAAAGAACCAAAGTTAAAACTGAATAAATAAATACGAAGGACGGAAACACAACGAGCCAAGACAGATGGCAAAGTCTGACTGCGTAAGTATACAATCTAAGGCTGGAAAACCAATTAGAAGAAAAATATGACTATTAAAGGTAAAGTAGAGCGCTAAGTTGTTAAAACTTGGTAAGTGGTTTAAATTCAAGCGGGAAAAAATTATGCTCAAATCTTATATTAACATTATTATCTATTTTGTTGATGAAAACGTTTTCAATAATTTTTCTGCGAGCAATACTATTCTCAACTGAAAGAATTTTGAAATTATCAAAATCAAAATTGTGGCCAAGTTCCAAAAAATGTTCTGAGAGAGCTGTGTGATTTGAAGCGCCCGGATTTCTAATAGAGTATTTATGTTCACGTGTGCGAGTTTCAATGCATCTCCCTGTTTCCCCAATATATGAAGAAACACAATCCTTGCAATCATATTTGTAAACAACACCAGATAATTTACCTTTAGGTAAAGGATCTTTTAGATTATTGAAAAATTTGGAAAAACTATTGATAGGTTTGTAGATGGTTTTTATATTGTATGAATTTAAGATGTGTTGAATTTTTTCCGAGAGATTTTTGATATATGGACAGACAGTAAAATCTTTGTACTTTTTTTTTTGATTTATTACTATTCTTTTGAATTTGAAAAGATTCAGAATTGTAGAACTTGTTAGTTTCATTTTTCAAACAGAAAGCAATGAGGGATTTAGGGTAGCCATTGTTAATTAGAGTTTGAGAATAAAAAAAAATTAGCAACAAATTCTGGCAGAAGGAATCGAACCCAAAGTTTTCGGTTACAAACTTACAGCGCTGCCGCCTGATCTAATCGTGAGTCAGGAGATTCGCATAACGGTCCTTGTGAAGTTCGTGGATGTTTTGAAATCAGTTTCTCTCGAGAATGGCTCAAAAGCGCAACTTATTACTTTAGCATATTACAAGTTAGGTAATTACCTATTACTGAGAGGATTCTGAAACCAAACAAAATTCCGAAAGGTAAACTAAACTAAAATGATAATGCCCTACAGGATGATTTATTTAGTCAGAGTGAAACCAGACAGGATTGCATATTATGAAGAACAAACAGTGTGTCTAACAACCATGCATGTAAACTGAGGTAACGCTATAACGTTCTATCGGTTGGGAAACGTAGTAAAAGCCACATATACGTCATGGCACCGGATAGAATGGTTAATCAAGGCAAATATTTAGCGTCCGCGTTCAACGTGTGGAACACTCAAGTGCAACGACTAACGATGCTCATTAAGCTGAATTCAGACACGAATTATTGGAATAACTGAAGACGTTTTCTGTTAAATAGGAGTGCAAAATGCTCAGCAATATTCTCTTGGATCCATTGTGTAATGTACTTATTGTACACCAAAATGGGATATTTTGCTTGAAGTTGTACCTGAAGTGTGTTTCGAGTGATGCTCACAACCTTCTGGGTTAACCATGGCTTCCGGTTATAGTTGTAATAAATTCTGCAGAGAACCGATGTGAGGTGATATAATGAACGAAACAGACAATTTAGAGAATGTTCTTCTCTCTCCTGATGCGCCAAACGATCGAAGTTTAACGAACGATGCTGAAAGTTAGCGATTTACGACCGCTGTTCGAGGAGAAAGTCGCATAATGTGGGGTGAGAGTCTAATGCGAGTTACCCCAATTTCGGAACGGAAGCCGAGAAACCCGATCAGTAAGCACTTCGTTAATGCAAACTCGAAAACATTGTGTTCTTTTTTAGAGAACACTTTTACACATTCTGACAGCGGTAGTTGGAAACTGTTTGAAATAAATTAACAAAGATAATACGGAACAATTGTAATTTTAAGGAGCTAATTACAATTCGATAGGAAAACATTTCAAGTTGAGTAATTTCGAAATGAAACGTTTTAATACTGTGAGAAATTGAAGATCCGAAAAGCAGGCAATCTCGAAATGAAAAGCTGTTAAATTTGTTACATGTAAAAGTAGATGCCAACAAAATTAAACAATTTTATATTCAAAATTATGAGAATCTTGAGACTTTTAATTTTTAATTATACTAGATCAAGCGATTGAAATTGTCTTATTCACAAATTGTCATTCTGAAATTGTTCAATTTTTTAGCTTTTCCAATTTAATTATTCAACTATATCAAATTCAAAGTAGAAGTTGTAGAATTTTATTTTTAAACCGAACAGTTTTTGCTTAATGGTGGACAGGCAATTTTAAATAGATGGGATAATATAAAAACACGTACTCGATCAAGACATTATTTTGATGACATCCTTTTGATTTTAAATTTTTAATTATTTCAAATTGGTAACTATTTAAAATGATCGAACAAATACAATGCGAAACAATTGTAGATTTAAATCGTTGATTTCAGTTGGTATTTAATCATCTGAAGATGAATAATTTCGAAATCAAGCGATTCAATATTTTGAAAATTCGAAGCATTCAAAATGAGACAATCGCTAAATAAAAGTGGGAGCTTGTAGTAAAATCTACATTCTTCTTCTTGTTCAAATATTTCTTCATATAGTAAAAATTATTTTTTATAATATAAAATATATTTTGCGAAATATATATCCTTTAATTTTTGTTATTTTATGTCTCAAAAAAATTAATATCATATATATTTACAGAAAAAATCAAAAAATTCAGCAACATCATATCTTTTAGATTTCAAATAAAAAATTGATGAAATTATGATTTTTTTCTGTTCTGTTTTGATTAATTTTACATCTAAATTTACTTAGTAATACTAGAAATTTACTCAGAGAAGAAGAAATGTGTAACCGAATTTTTCTAAAATTGCCTTAAATTTCCAAAATTTGTAACTTAATTTTTCCAAATTTATTAGAATTTTCCAAAATTCGCCATCAGGATGACATAATTTTTCCAACTAAAGAAAAACCTTGAAATATGAAAAATACCGATAATATAATCACCAAAACAGAAAAATTGCGAAGCACTACATATATAAACTGAAAAATTATTGTATCATATATAAAAAATATTAAATTACATTTTTTGTAGGGCATCTGAAATTTCTGATAATGGTAAATTTTGTTAATTCGGAACTTGGGTAACTTAATAATTTCCAGAATTCACTAATTACGTGAAGTCGAAATTTCAAGATTTTGAAAATTCCGGTTTTAAAATTTTTAAAAAGAGTGTAAAAGATTTTAAAGCGAAATTGTTCAATTTTGCCATATTACATAATTATAGAAAAAAATTTGAGCAAGTTTAATAGATATATGCAGAAGTTTTGAAAGGATTCAAAAATAATTAAAATTTGTAATGATTTTTCAAGAATTTTGTAAGGTTTTTTTACGAAAATGAAAAAATAGGGTTTTAGCAAAAATTAAGATGATTTTTTATTTTGAAAGATTTCAAAATATTGCAAAATATTTCTGAAATTGTCAAAAAAGAATCTGAAATATTTGAAGGATTTTTGTTTAATTTTTCTGAATTTCAAAAAAATGCAGAACAAATTTGAATAATTTTTTAAGATTAGTAGGTTTAGAAGGTCTGAAAAGATAAAAAAAAAGAATTTCTTACGATTCGGATGAAAATTTTAAATAATATTTTATTCTGAAAAATGAACTTTAAGAGAAAATTAAAAAAGACTTTTAAACATTTTAAACGATTTTCGAAAACTGTCAAAAAAGAATCTGAAATACTTTAAGGATTTTTTTTTAAATTTTGCTGAATTTGAAAAAAAATGCAGAAAATATTTGAATAATTTTGTAAGATTAGTAGGTTAAGAAGGTCTGAAAAGATTGAGAAAAAAAATTTCTTACGATTCGCGTAAAAATTTTAAATAATATTTTATTCTGAAAAATGAACTTTAAGAGAAAATTAAAAAAGATTTTTAAACATTTCAAACGATTTTCGAAAACTGTCAAAAAAGAATCTGAAATATTTTAAGGATTTTTGTTTCATTTTTCTGAATTTCAAAAAAATGCAGAAAAAATTTCAATAATTTTTTAAGATTAGTAGGTTAAGAAGTTCTAAAAAGATAAGGAAAAAAATTTTCTCACGATTCGCGTGAAAGTTTTCAATCATAATTTATTCTGAAAAATGAACTTTGGGATAAAATTAAAAAAGATTTTTAAACATTTCAAACTATTTCCGAAAATTGGCAAGAAAGAATTTGAAATATTTTAAGGATTTTTGTTTCATTTTGCTTAATTTCAAAAAAATGCAGAAAAAATCTGAAAAGATTAAAAAAAGAATTTTTGTACGATTCGCGTACAAATTTTAAATAATTTTTTATTTTTAAAAATGAACTTTAAGAGAAAATTAAAGAAGATTTTTAAATAAACAATTTTTTAAGATTAGTAGGTTTAGAAGGTCTGAAAGGAATGGAAAAAGAATTTTCTTACGATTCGCGTAAAAATTTTAAATAATTCTTTATTCTGAAAAATGAACTTTAAGAGAAAATTTAAAAAGATTTTTGAACATTTCAAACGATTTCCGAAAATTTCGAAAAGAAGCTGGAAGATTTTAAAGCAAACTCTTTCAAATTGGTATGATTAAATAATAAAAAAATAAAACTCGAGTAAATTCAAGACTTATCTAGAAGAATTGAAGAGATTCAAAATGAATTTCAAACTGTAAAAGATTTTTAGAAACGTAGATTTTTAAAGATTTCAAAAAAAAACTTTAGAAGCTTTAAAAGAATTTCGAATAGTTTCAAGGGAATAAACAAGTTTACATAAAATTCCTGAGAAAATTTAGGAGACTATAAGGCCATTTTTGTACATTTTGAACGATTTTTCAAAATTTTAAGAAGAATTCGAGTCAGTTCAAAACATTTTCGAAAATTTATCAAATATTTCTTGATTTCTTTCAAACTTTTTAATGTCCTGACCATCTAAAAAAAATCGAATTTTTCCTAATATTTTGTAAAATCTTATAAAACAAAGAAAATTTCTTTGAAATCTTCTAGGTTCTTTTTTGACATATCTGAAATATTCCAAAATATTTTTTAATTTTCTCAAGAATCTTATAAAAATTATATTTATGTAAATTTAAAAAACAAACTGATAATACTTATTTTCTTGTTCTCAATCTTCAGAATTTAATTTCATCTCGAATTTGAGTGTTCAAGAACTTTTAAAAAATAAATATTTATTTGAAATGTTCATATTATACATATTATTATTCATATTATTCTGTATTCATTATGGTATTGAAAAAAAGTTTCAAAATGCTCAATTTCAATTAGTACTTACATTAAGTAACTTCAGTATTTGTATGACAAACAAAATATTGAAAACGCATTCAGTGTTACATCAAAATATTTTTTTATTTATTCCTAGATAATACTTCCTCTGAAGAAACCTTTTTTTAATTGAGAAAACGTCTATTATGTTTTTAAGCATAATACAAAAAATGTTAGGTAACGCCAATGTGGTCGAAAATAATCCATAAAAATTTACTAAACGTAAATGTCTGGCAGTCTTGACAACTGACAGTTACATAAAGTGCTTCTTACTGGAATTTCCCGACTTTGGCTATTTTTTTCATTTTTTTTTCATTTCCTAACTTTTCCCTCATGTTCAGGTTCTTCCTGACCTGTGGTCACCCTGCATCCTGCTACGCACAACTAGAATTTCAATTAAAAGGCCAAAAAAA
This sequence comes from Andricus curvator, assembly GCA_932195095.1. Lineage (NCBI taxonomy): Eukaryota > Metazoa > Arthropoda > Insecta > Hymenoptera > Cynipidae > Andricus > Andricus curvator. Next base: position 86,184 of record CAKNYM010050273.1, read on the forward strand.
GGGATGAGCATAAAAAAAGAGAATTGTCCATGTTTGCCAGATTGTTTGGGAAAATGGAGATTGTAAAACGTGGATGGAGTACGTGTTGGAAACTGGGCCCTTGACAAAATTGCTAGTAGATCGGGACGTGGCGGGGCTGAAAGAGGGCGACAAAATCGAGTCACTTTAATTGCGCTGTGCACGCCGCGCCAGTGGTGCCAATCTGCATCCGACCAAATCGCACAAATGCAACTGTTTAGATATTATTTAGCAGTAAATCGCTAAAAGGGTTGGCATACAGGGGTGTAGCGCTGACGCAGCGACACGCTAAAGGCGGAACCCGACTCACAGTGCCAGGCAGATGCCACCCCGTTTCCCTCGACGGATCCACCCTCCGAACAAGCTACAATCCCCAGATGCCGATGGTTTTCAGCCAAAACTTTCAGCCAAAACCTCCCTGGATTTTGACTGATCTCACTAACGAGATTTTCCAAATAACTGCAAGCCCAATTTCCTTAGAACCTTTCATTAATTCAAGCAAAATCAAAAATCTTTTATTTTCTGAATGGGGAAACTCCATCTGTTTTCTTTTCAAGAAAACCACTTTCCTAATTTACCTAGATAGCATCATAGTAGTAATTTTCCGATTTGAGGGGAAATCATTTTGAACCCTTAATGGTTGCACCTTCAGGTACGCCTTCAGATATTTTGTGCTGAAAAAAAATCATGAGTGACGTTGAAACAATACAAAACTAGTTGTGAATTCGATCTCGAGTGTTTCCACTTTGTTTGTTCAATAATAGACAAATCAAAGTCTTCATTTTGATCAATTTAAAAATAGAAATTTAGAAAAAATACAAAATTACAAAATAATACCAACAATTTTTTAAATACGAAGACAAATCAGACAAATCAAATTTTGTATTCGAAATGATCATTTTTCGAGCTGGAAAAGGGAAGGGAAAAGTTCTGTCGCGCCCTATCCCTTTCCCAGCTTTATAATTTCTTCACAAAAATTGTCAGAATTATTCTATTTGAAAATTTATGATCAAAAAGTCTTCTCTATTCATGCGTCAACTTTGAATTATTGTCCATGAAAAAAGTTTTTTCGTTTCAAACAGATGATTAAAATATTATAAATAAGCATAATTTCCTTCATCTTCAATAAAGTGTATTAATATTATAGATCAATCGATTTGCCTCGAATCAAGGAATCTTTTCCGTTTTTGCATCAATTTTGAATTACGTTAGTGAAAAAAGCTTGACTATAAAAAACCGCGTTTTCAAATATTATGCATTACCATAGCTTCCTTACTCTTCAATAAAATTTATCAATGTTATAGGTCAATCGATTCGTCTTAAATTAACTCATCTGTTCTGTTCTTGCATCAACTTTGAATTATATTAATGAAAAAAGTTTTACTATAAAAATCGATTTTTAAAATATATAAATTACCGTAACTTCCCTACTCTTTAATCAAATGTATTGATATCCTAGGTCAATCTATTCGTCTCAAACCAAGGAATCTTTTATATTCTTGCAGCAACTTTGAAGTATGTTAGTGAAAAAATTTCTACTATAAAAAACCGCGTTTTCAAATATTATGCATTTCCATAGCTTCCATACTCTTCAATAAAATGTACCAATATTATAGGTCAATCGATTCGTCTTGAATTAACACAACTTCTCTATTCTCGCATCTACTTCAAATTATGAGAATGAGAAAATTTTTACTATAAAAATCGAT
>CAKNYM010050273.1:87920-99024 GCA_932195095.1 Andricus curvator
CTACTTCAAATTATGAGAATGAGAAAATTTTTACTATAAAAATCGATGTTTAAAATATATAAATTACCGTAACTTCCCTACTCTTTTATAAAATGTATTGATTCTGTAGGTCAATCGATTCATCTCGAACCAACGAATCTTTTCTATTCCCGCATCAACTTTAGATTATGAAAATGGGAAAATTTTTACTATAAAAATCGATTTCAAAAATATATAAATTACCATAACTTCACTACTCTATAATAAAATGTATCAATGTTATAGGTCAATCGATTCGTCTTGAATTAACACAACTTTTCTATTCTCGCATCTACTTCAAATTATAAGAATGAGAAAATTTTTACAATAAAAATCGATTTTAAAAATATATAAATTACCGTAACTTCCCTACTCTTTAATAAAATGTATTGATATTATAGGTCAATCGATTTGGCTTGGACCAAGGAATCTTCTCTATTCCCGCATCTACTTCAAATTATGAGAATGAGAAAATTTTTACTATAAAAGTCGATTTTAAAAATATATAAATTACCATAGATTCAGTACTCTATGATAAAATGTATTAATATTGTAGGTCAAACAATTCCTCTCAAACCCGGGAATCTTTTATATTCTTGGATCAACTTTGAAGTACGTTGAAGAAAAAAGCTTTACTATAAAAAACCGTGTTTTAAAATATTATGCATTACCATAGCTTCCATACTCTTCAATAAAATGTATCAATGTTATAGGTCAATCGATTCGTCTTGAATTAATACAACTTTTTCTATTCTCGCATCGACTTTGAATTATGAGAATGAGAAAATTTTTACAATAAAAGTCGATTTTAAAAATATATAAATTACCGTAACTTCCCTACTCTCTAATAAAATGTATTGATATTGTAGGTCAAGCGATTCGTCTCGAACCAAGGAATCTTTTCTATTCCCGCATCAACTTCAAATTATGAGAACGAGAAAATTTTTACTATAAAAATCGATTTTAAAAATATATAAATTACCATAACTTCACTGCTATATAATAAAATGTATTAATATTGTAGGTCTATCGATTCGTCTCGAACCCAGGAATCTTTTATATTCTTGCATCAACTTTGAAGTACGTTGAAGAAGAAAGTTTTACTATATAAAACCGTATTTTCAAATATTATGCATTACCATAGCTTCCTTATTCTCCAATAAAATGTATCAATGTTATAGGTCAATCGATTCGTCTTGAATTAACAAAACTTTTCTATTCTTGCATCTACTTCAAATTATGAGAATGAGACAATTTTTACTATAAAAGTCGATTTTAAAAATATATAAATTACCGTAACTTCCCTACTCTTTAATAAAATGTATTGATATTGTAGGTCAAGCGATTCCTCTCGAACCAATGAATCTTTCCTATTTTCGCATCAACTTCAAATTATGAGAACGAGAAAATTTTTACTATAAAAATCGATTTTAAAAATATATAAATTGCCATGACTTCACTGCTATATAATAAAATGTATTAATATTGTAGGTCTATCGATTTGTCTCGAACCAAGGAATCTTTTATATTCTTGCATCAACTTTGAAGTATGTTGAAAAAAAAAGTTTTACTTTAAAAAACCGTGTTTTCAAATATTATGCATTACCATAACTTCCTTACTCTTCAATAAAATGTATCAATGTTGTAGGTCAATCGATTCGTTCGAACCATGGAATCTTTTATATTCTTGCACCAACTTTGAATTATGCTAATGAAAAAAGTTTTACTATAAAAAACCGATTTTAAAAATATTATTGAGTGCTAAAAAAAATTTCAGTCAATATTTTTATAAATCCTTTAGTCAGTTTCAAGATAATAGTGGTGGAAATAAGCCCTCCAAATTTCATCAATTTATCTGCAACCATTTTCAAGTTATCGTGTTCACAAAAAAGTATGACATTCACACACACCCACACACATCCAAACACAAAAATCGACACACACACATTCACACACACATCCGGAAAATTGCTTGGAAGATTGTATTAGACATTTTTAAATTGACGAAGGTTCATTGAAATGAATTAAAAATTTTTGGAAAATTTCACCATTACAAAGCTTCCTCTATGAGAAAGCAATAGGGAAAAAATGTCTCTAAAGCCTCAGTGATAATTTAACTATTCGAATCGGGAAAAATTGAAAAGCGTGTGGGGTATGAGATACCCCGTGTGACGATTAAGGGTTAATACAAAACTAGATTTTGATATTTCAGAAAAAGGAAATAGGTATTTACAGTTGTATGAATAGAATGTTCCTAAGATTTTTGAGGAAATTTGCTGAAGGACTGATCAGTTAAAAAAATTACATGAATTATATAAAATTTAAGAATAAGAAGTAATTTAAATTATAAATAATACTTTGAAACAAAAAAATATTCAAGAGGGTGGACTAGTCCTCCCGAAATTTTAGGATCACTATTCAAACACATAAAAGATGTTTGATTTCTCATCTCGAATTTCGGGATAACGATACATTAAAAAAAAAAGCAATATCAATAAAAAAGAAATAATATCTTTTCATTGATGAAAATTTAATCACAAAAATTTCTAATAAAAAATTACCATTCAATCAAATTAAATAAGAAAGAGTTTCAAATGGTAACACAGAAAGAACAGAAGTGGAGTTAACATGGAGTTGACATGGAGATAAAGATTACTCTGAAATCGCTGTAAAGATTACATTTTGTTTTTTCTGTGACTAATTCTTTCTAAAATTTAAATGATTTTTTGTTCTTTTTTGAAGTACGTTCTTCATTTCATTTCTTTCGCTATAATTTCTCTTTTTAAATTTGGCATTCTAAATTTTTCAGATTCTGTGTTTTCCACTTCAAAATGGTTTTTGATTTCATATTACCAATTAAGTCAAGTAATCTTCTTATATTGATAGATATCGTACTTTGAATTACGATAATAATTAAAGCTTTTCATATGATCAGTGATTTTCTAAATCACAACTTCCCTACTCTCCAATAAAATGTATAAATATTATAGGTCAGTCAATTCAATTATTATATTAAATTATGTATTAGTTTTGAGGAACTAGGGATGAAAATAAGTCATCTTCATTTCATAAATTTATCTGGAACCGTCCTTGAGTTATCGTGTGAAATAATAAGGTTGACACAAACATCCGGATAATAGCTTAAAAGATTGTATTCGATATTTATCAACTGAGAAACGTTTAATTAAATCATTTAAAAAATATTTCAAATTGCTACGACTACAAAACTTAACCTAGGAGAAAGAAAATTTATTAAGTTTTTGAAAATCTTGCACTTTGACTGCGATCTGTAAGTATCTCAATGGCGGATTCCAGCTTCTTGATATCAAAAACCTTTTTGATGAAATCTTAGTCAGCCTTTTTTGTCTCTTGGCCGCAGAATTTCTGTTCTTGATTGTTTTGAGTTTGGTAAAATCCTAAAAAGTGGACCTCTATCAGGTGCTTTAGTGTTTCTTCTACGTCTTTGGCAAACTCGCCCTCGCTGAGCCTCATAAGCTGAAGGCAAGCCTCCGGATTTTTTCCCAGGAGCTTATGAAGCCTCTATGTCTCAAGAATGTCCTCTGATTCCTCGCAGAAGCCCCTCCTATCTTCCTAGTTGTAAGTTCTAATGTTTTTCTTGTATTATTTCTGAGCCATTTTGTCAATGTCCCAGTCTGAAGGCAGTTTAGTTCTTTTTGCCCTATTGTACATTTATACATCGCTCTAGTCCTTCTACGGAATGTCTTCAAGTGGGTTTTCCACCACTACGCACCTTTCCTAAATTTAGTTGTATTTTTAGGGCACTTGTTCTCGTATAATGATACCATAGCTCTTCGCAATAAAATCTACGACATGCTTTAACTTATTTTTGGTACCGTAGCTTGTGAGGACTTCCACGAGCCTAACTTTAAGTTTCTGTTTATATGAGTCCCAAACTGTATTTCTGGGGTTCCTGATCTTTTGAACCGCCAGTGTTCCTAGGGCGAACTGAACAAGACATTTTGCTCCTCAGTTCTTCCAAACATTAAGTCAAATCAAAAGCCTGACTCCTATTTTGATTTTGGAACGGGATCAAAGATCCCCAGCTCACAACCCAAAAGGTTTTCAATTGAATGTCTTCATATGTAGTTGATGTTTGTGATCCCGCATACTATGTGGTTGGAGTTTGCGTCATAGCCCAACAGCAGAGACATGTTATTCTCCTGGCAGTGCTGAATTAGAACATCGACCTCTCCAGAAGGTGAGGGCCCCTCAGCGGCGCCCTGAAAATAAGCCAAGGTGATATTCACCACTAGGATTTCTCTGCTTTCGCCTCTGAGTCACACCTTAAGAACTATGAGGTCCCTGGAATAGATTAAGGAATCAAATCGCATCCGCAACCTTGACGGCTATACACGACCTTGATGATTTTTCGAGTAGCCCCTTATATGTAGAGCCTCACCCTCCTTAGAAAATAATCATATTATTGTACAATCAGGGTTCTTGGATTAGGTCAATGCCCGTCTGCGCCACTACCATACGCCTGTCTAGGGCTGCCGAGGTATCTTGTTCTGGTGCAAGTTTATTCGAATTTTGAGGTTCCCATCTCAGCCATTGGTTGACTATTTCGTAGCGTCTCTGTATGCTTCTGGACCCCTTATGGTGCCATTGCTAGGGTCCAGAATTGCCCTAATGGCTCAAACTACTATTTCGGGAGACTCTGCAGTACTTTTGGAGACAGTCAGTCTCCTGGATCTCCACGCTTATTCCCTCCTTGAGTCTAAACGACGTTGTTCTCTTTACTAGACATTCCCTCGGCCAGATGTCGGTAGTGTGCACTGCGATGGCCGCCAATCTGATGAAGATGCTGTCGAATCTGGGGGTATACCCCTCACAGGGTGAAGCGTCAATATCTTTTAAGATTTCCTCTCTCAGTCCATCCTGCTTTCTTCGTGTTAGACAAGCCTCCGGAAAACCCGATGCGATAACTCTCACTAGGGCGTTGACAGCCATCTGCGAAAAAATAAGGCCCTATGTTTCCAGAGCCTTTGGCTGTTTTAAATCCCTGTTTGAGTAAGTGTTTTTGTAGTCTTACTCCTATTGCCCGTAGACCGAGTAGAAGAAATCGCCTCTGATTAAGTTACGTTATCCAGGACCCCAAGTAAGAAGCTTTGACTACTGTTTGAGAGCTGCGCTTTGCGGAATTTCTTTTCCTGAGCACCGTCACGGTTTTTACTTCCTGCAGAGAGCCGACTATAGGTTTCAAAAATGTTGACCTTTCTACAAAAGTTTGAATAAGTCAGTAAGAAGAAATCACTAAAGAACGTAACAAACTTCACTGTAAAGATAATTCTATTGTGAACAAATTCTCTATCATGTCACTGTCATACATTGATTATAAAGAAAGATACAGTTGGGTGAGGTACAAAAATACGGTCAACAGCGACAATTTCACGACAGTGAACTTTGTATTGTTATATTTTGTTAAAAAATTAATAGAAATGAGGCGAAAAAATAAGGTGAATTCCTTGAAATTTTCTGTGAATGTATGCGTCTTAAAAATTGAGAAATTTAAGTAATTGTAGCTGACAGAGTTAATTACAGAGGAGGACCTTATTTCAGCCCCAAATTGTGATAGAAAGCTCATGAGAAGCTTGAAATGTGTACAAAAATTCAAATAATACAATGGCATAAGAAATAAAGTTTAAAAAATGTTGCACCCGTATTTATTTTCAGGCTTCTCGAAGAGTTACTGATTTGGGACTGAGTGGAAGAAACTGAATGGGAATCCTGGGGCGTACAATTATATTGCCTGGATCAGTCAGAATTCGCTTGATTTTTTTCGCCTCATTTCTGTTAGTTTTTCAATAAAATATAACACGTCAAAATTCACTGTCGTGAAATTGACGCTCTTGACCGTGTTCTTGTACCTTCGCCCAACTGTATGTAACTTCATTTAGAATTAATGTAGGACCGTGTCATGATCAGAAAATTTGTTCGCAATAAAATTATCTTCGCAGTGAAGTTTGTTACATTGTTTACCGATTGTTTTCACTTATAGTAGTCATCCTTTCTTCAACAACAGTAACTTGATACTTGTCATCGATGATACTGGTCTCCGCCGCTTCTGGTCGGTTAGCCCTAGTGGAGTCACCTTTCTTTGATGGTGGATTAGATGCGGACCCTGAGTCGAAACCCTCATTATTTTTGTTTGCTTTTATTTTCTTGGGCAGAATAGTCCCACGAGTAGTTAGCGAAATGAAGAACACCCCATACAGAGCCCCAGTGGCAGAAGGAGGGTCAAGATTTTATATGGTGTGACCAGTTGTCTCAAAGTTTTCACTAAGACACCTCTTTTGTGACTCCGCCGTACCTGCCTCGATTGAGGGGGCACGCCAAGTTGTTCAAGGAATAGGTAACCATGGTGCCATTTAGCCCTTGATACGGTGATCATATCATCGCTTTGGAAAATCAGTTGCCTAAGGTGTGCAATAGTAGCTTGAGAAATAATATTGAATCAAAATTTCGTGAAAATTATCTCTGAGCTTTATCTGGTAGAATAATGTTGAGATCGGTCAAATAGTGTTGGCTTTAGGTATGTTTAATTATTCCAAAGTTGAATCATTTTGCATTAAAACTAAAACATTCGTAGAAATAATTGTTGAATATTGTAGGCTGTAGATCGAATGAACTGCTAAGAAATCGAATGTTTGTTATGAACATCTCTAGAAATAACTAATGAATCCAAAGTTCTTGAAAATAGACTGTAGTTTTATTTATCTAACTTAGTATCCAGAAATGTTTGAACAAATTGGTTTATCATTTTAGACTGCAGATTGATTGAACTACTAAATGTGATACATTTTTCATGTTTACTGAATCTACAGTATTCAGTTTGTAAAAAAAGGACAATCTGTTTGCTCAAAAATATTGTCTTCGTAGTGATGCACGTCGACCGGGACGGTCGAGAAATATCTGCATTCGAGACTGCTTCTCGTTTTTCGAAGACAATATCTCGTCTCACTTCATATCGTCAAAACGATTTTTTGGTGACAACCTTTAAAATTTACCATTTCCGAAGAAGGTGTGCAGTACTCAGATCTGAAGATTGATACAAACTTTGCTAGAGATGTAGCTCCATTTCTTTCCCCCATGAAGTCTTTGTAAACGTTTCCGGTATATTCTTTGAATCTAGTATCAACACTAAACAGTAGATCCAGTTTTTTTTGCTGTATTGTTTAAGCAGTTTTGCTAATCCTACTTCTAAAGTTGTTAGCATTTTTTCTTCAACTGGACTTCCAACCTTTTTTTGTAAAGTTTTGATCGATTTTTCCATCTTATCCAACAGCATGTTGAAACCAACGACAACCTGGATACTTTTCTCCACTAAACGCAGCAGAGAGTACTTTGACGTGTCGCAAATACTTATGGATTTCTTGTAACCAAATTGATTCTCGGTCACTGATAATCAGTTTTCGAAGAGATACATTACTTTGAGGCAATAATCTTATTGTTCGTTGCATGCGAATCGCAAGCTTTATCATATCGCATGTCGAATTCCACCTAGTTGTTACATCGATGTTTGGCGACAACGTTGGGATTTGACAAACCTCACAGCAAGTTCGAAGTTTGTTTCTACTTTGTTCGTAATGTTTCAAGAGCTTGAATAAGCTCCTTAGTCTTGAAAGAGGTGAACGGATTGGACTTGTTTCAATGTCGTTTAAGATTAATATTTCATTTCTATCTGCAGCCTCGACATCTTCTGCTTCGTGTCTTTTTTCTTCTTCAGCGTCTTCTTGGTTCTCGTTATCATCTTCGTCGCAATTTTCATCTTCGTCACTGATATTATCAAGAATCAGTTCTTTTAATATGCTTTGCACATATATGTTCAAAATGTGTGCATAGCAGCGGAAATGTTGATTTTCATGATCAAAGATTATCAAATAAGATAACTCAATCATGAATCTCGTGTTTCCTGAAGCATTGTCAACAGTTATTCCTAATAGTTTATGTCGTATTTCATAATTTTCGACGGTATCGTGAAAGCATTTGGCGGTGTCTTTTCAAGCATGAGCTCCATATGAAGGACAAAAATCCACAACAACAGAGTGCAATACCCATTCATCATCAATGAAGTGGCCAGTAATTCCGTTGTACCCACGACGAGCCACAGAAGACCAACCATCTAATGTGAATGATATTTTAGACGAGTTTTGATGAAAAAACGTCATTACACATTTATGCATTTTTGAAAATCGGTCTTCTGTCATAGATTCGAGCTGATTACGCGTCGGAACTTTAGCTGTCGGGTTAAGATAATTCAAAAATTCTTGTGTCTCATTGTCATCAAAAAAACTGTACGGTAAATACTTTTTCGCAACCCAATCCACCACTTTTTCGTTGAATATTTCTTGCTGGAACGTCTGAAAAATATTTTGTTTGATGTAATTCTAGCAAAAATGAAATCCCCGCTTGCTTAATGATCAAGAAATATATAAAAATGAAAACAAATATTCAAAAAGTGACACTGAATTTTCAGCTAAAGAAGATCAATGTTAAACCAAACATCGAATAGTTTAATTTTCAGTTCAAAAATACATTTTCAACAAAAAGAAACGAATTTTCAATAAAACAGTTACATTTTCAAGCAGAGGAATTGAGTTTCAACTAATATAATGAATCTTCAACAAAAAAATTAATTTTAACCCGATAGTTGAATTTTTAATTTTAATTGAATGTCTATCAAAAAAGATAAATTTTCAACAAAAAATGGGATGGTTAAATTTTCAGTTGAAAAAGTTAATTTTTAATGCAAAAAAAACTAATTTTTAATCGAAGAAATTAATGTTTAACCAAAAAGATGCATTTTTTACCAAAAAAAGATTGATTTTCCACCAAATACATGAATTTTCAATCAAATTTTTGATTTTCGAGTTTAATACAACCTAATAGTTAAATTATCCACCATATCAATGAGTTTTAAAACAAAATGGTGAATTAGTCATCAAGTACATTAATATTCTGCCACAAAAGTCTACGTTTCAACAAAATACATAAATTTTTAACAAAATAGTTAAATTTTCAACCAAACAAATGAAATTTCAGCCAAGAAAATTGAATGTCTATCAAAAAAGATAAATTTTCGACAATAGATAGGATGGTTAAATTTTCAGCCACAAAAATTAATTTGTAATGTAAAAAACTAATTTTTAATCGAGAAAACGAATTTTCAACCAAAAAGATTAAATTTTTGCCAAAAAAGGATTGATTTTTAACCAAATACGTTAATTTTCAATCAAATTTTCAAACGTATCTGCAACCTAATAGTTAAATATTCCGCCAAATGAATGAATTTTAAACAAAAAGGTGAATTAGTCACCAAGAAGATTAATATTCTGCTACAAAAGACAAATTTTCAACAAAATAGATGAATTTTTAACAAAATAGTTAAATTTTCAACCAAACAGAAGAATTTTCGACAAAAAGTGAATTATTTAAATTTTCAGTCAGAAAAAATAATTTTCGATAACAAAAAAAAACTAATTTTCAATCGAAGAACTGAGTTTTCAATCAAAAAGATTAATTTTTCACTAAAAAAGATTGATTTTCAACAAAATACGTGATTTCATAAAAAATACTTTTTCGTTTAATATAGTATTAGTAAACATGAAATCAACGTTTGCTTAATGATCGCAAAATATTTAAAAATGAAAAAAATCTTTAAAAAGTCAAACTTAAACGAGTAGAGGGAAAAACTTTCTAACCGGATATATATATATATTTTTTTTTTTTATTCAAATATTTTTTCAATGAAGAAAGGAGTGTGATAAAACGTATTTGGCCTTTCATATAAAAAAAATTATAAAACTGAGAGGATAAATGCTTATATTTTTAATATTTAATGTACTCGTCAATCGAAATTGGGTGTTTAAAATGAAAGAAATAAAAAAACTCTTCTAATGATTTGCAATTATGCTTTCTGCGTTTTGATCGGAAAGTAGTTACTTTTTTTGGAATTTTGATTGCCGTTAAGGTTAAATTTAAATTTATTAGGTTTTTATATTTTTGTGAATTTCAATAAAAATAAAAATTAGTAATTATGATAGAAATGTTTTAAAGTTGCAACCCTTTTTTGCGTTTCCATACTTAAAATTCCCAGCTAATGTATAGAATTCCTAAAAATAAAAAAAGAATCCAACGACCAAATTTGGACAATCACCATAAAATGCTCCTATTGTAATTTGACAAAAAAAAAGAAAAAAGTTTCCTAAAAAAAAAAAAATTCTTCTTTCTTGTACAAAAAATAGAAAAGTGGAAAGAAAAATGAGGAAAAAATTTTCTTTGCTCTTTTTTTTTGTCCAAGAAAGAAGGAAATTTTTTTTTTAGGAAAATTTGTTCTTTTTTTTTAAATTACAATAGGAGCATTTTATGGTGATTGTCCAAATTTGGTCGTTGGATTCTTGTTTTTATTTTCAGGAATTCTATAAATTAACTTGAGTATTGGGCGCTAAATAGGATTTTTAATTTGATTTTAATCTAATTTAAAATTCTTAAATTGAATTTAGCTGACTTGGCTTTAATTTTTCTTACCTTGATAAGGATGCTGTATGAGCGCCAAAACGTTGGTAAATTTTATTAATGTTTTTGTGTTGTGGTTTGATAATAATAAAAATAAAGAGGACGAAAGAAATAAAAAAAGAGAAGGAAGGGGATGTGGTTGGTTGCCTTCTCATTTTTCTTTCCTCTTTTTTATTTTTTGTCCGAGAAAAAAGGAAATTTTTTTTTTTTTTTGTAAATTTTTTCTTTTTTTTTTCAAATTACAATAGGAGCATTTTATGGTGATTATTCAAATTTGGTCGTTGGATTTTTTTGTAACGCGTTCTTTAATCTTCCTGATTAAACTTTATATATAAGGCAATGAAACCCGTAAATCAGTTCGTTTATAATTTTCAAGTCATTTGTTTAATTTTTTTATTTTTAATTGAGCTATTATAAATTCCATGTACTCTTTCTTTAATGACACTTTCAATTAACGGTAGTGGATAATTATTTTGTTGCCGAGTAATTTTTAATTGGTCTATGTATTTTTGTATTTGTATATTTTCTCACATGTACATCCTTCTGGATT